>LOEQ01004263.1:64649-75390 GCA_001685075.1 Bramus lutescens
AAAGGGGGAGATGATGGGGAAGTTCAGCCAATCACATTTGGCTAGGGCATGGCCGCCTGAGGCCAGGGAAGAAAAACCTGTGCATCCAGGTGCACTCGCTCTCTTTGCACACGCTGGACCCCGGTCATGTGAGTTTCCCTATTTTCCAATTATTAAACTAAATCTGTTGTAGTGAGCTGGTCTGGTTAATTATAGCTTACCGGTCGACTACATCCATCAGTAAATTACTGCATCTCAGAGGAATTCAAAATTGCTACTGGGAATATTTATTTAATTTTTGGACTTTATGTTTATGAGTGTTTTATCTGCATGTATGCATTCAGTTGATAGACACTAGAAGAGCACCTCAGATCCCCTGCAATTGGAGTTAAAGTTGGCTTTTTCAGTTGCCACGTGATTGCTGGGAACTGAACACAGATGTTCTGTAAGAGCAGCAAGTGGTCTTACACTGTATAAAGTACACATTTCTATAAAAATATTCTGGGCTTTCTGTGCCAAGATACACATTTTTTCATTGTGATTCATCTATAGTTCTGTAATGTAACTTCATGGCTATAAGTTTGTAGTAGGAAGGCCACTTGGTTGTTCCCAGCTGCTCAGCCCTGAAATAATCACACAGAAACTATATTATTTACAGCACTGTTTGGCCCACTTTTTGGCTAACACTTATATCTTAATTTAACCCATTTCTAGTAAACTGTTATCACCACAAGGTCATGGCCTACAAACAATATCTCAGCACATCTGTCTCTGGTGAAGGCTCCTTGGCTCGTCTCTGACTCTGCCCTTCTTTCTTTCTGCATTCAGTTTAGTTTCTCTGCCTAACTACCTTGTGTCCTATCAACAGGCCAAGGTAGTTTCTTTATTCACCAATGGTATTCACAGAATACAGAGGGAAATCCCACATCACTTTCCCTTTTCTGTTTAAGTAAAAAGGAAGATTTTATCTTTAACATAGTAAAATTACATATAAAAACAGGTATCAAGTAAGAATTATACCCACTTTATCTTTTATCAAAACTAAGGAAAACTATAACTATGAATTCTTCAACTCCATCAAAGACTCTAGAAGGATATAATATTACCTAAGTAAACCAGAAGTACATTGTAAACAACTTCAAAAACTCTAGAAATGACAGAGACATCTCACTGCCTGGAAAGGCATCCAAAGTTCTCCTGTAATGTTGGGCCATCTATCTTCAGCCTACAGGCCCAAAGTATACAGCAGACTTTTCCAGGAAGTAGGAAATTTCAAAGACTGTTCTGTCTATATTGGCAATTTGTCAGTCACTTTCTACTGCATCCTGCAGAATGTCTAACAGACTCTTTCTATTCTTTCATGAAGCGGGAACCCAAAAGTATTGTCTCACCTTTAGGCAAGTTCTGTGGGTCCTGCATGTCCAATTTATCAAGCATTCCAGGCAAGAACAATTTCTTGCCAAATGGCTAATCAACTTCATAAGACCCCTGTTTGATACCCAACTTCCTCATATGTGTCTCTCTGTCATGAAAAGTACTAAATTCTTAAAACACTTTAAAAGCCATATTCTGAAGTTTTTGAAAGATTTAAAGAATCCCTGTCCATCTGAAATACATCTCTGTACATCTAGAAAATCTAGATGATTATCTATTAACCTGTATTTCTTAATTATACATTACATTTTTAAATGAACTGCACAAACACAATGCCTTAATAAAGAGTAGAAATATACATGTAACAAAATTGACCTTAAAATGTATCAATAAACTAAGATTCATACCAATGCAAATCTCTATAGCATATCCCCCTTTAAATGTAAACAAATAATTTACACAATATTTGGGAATATGAGCATAATTCTTCTCCAAACTGCTTCCTGCTGTTTATTGGGCAAAGTAATTTTTGGGGTGTTCATAGAGACCTTTCAGGAGGTCTTTGTCCATCAAACCACATTAGCCTGGAATTAATCCATAGATTCTCATCTTCTGTGGAAACATCAAGATACTGTCGGAGTCCATCTCTAACATAAACTATCTCTCTGGACCCAAAGTGGAGGTGTGGAAATAAAGACACAACTCACATGGCTTTATTGGGAAGGAGATTCTCAGTGATCCCTCATGAAATCTTAAGTTCATATCCTGAAAAATCCCCTCATTTATTCTCCTAACAACCTTTATACCAAAACGTAAACTGAGGGGGAAATTCATTAGCATTCAATTTCCTAGGTAACCAGGTGAATGGCTTTAGTCATGTCCACACCTTTGACCACACCTTTGTATGCCCATTTTGTCACATCTTCCTATCTTCCTGCTCTGTCACATAGGCCTGAATTAGCATCTCTATCCCAGGTATCCTCCTAATTGCAAAGAAGGAGCAGAACAACATCCTGACCCTTTGTTAAGGTAGAAACAGCCTGTCTGGAAGCTATGTGACCACCTCAGGCGCAAACTATGGCTTGAGATTCTGACTACCATACCATGGAGAAATATACTTTTAAGATATAGTATGTTGGTTTTAGCTTAGCAGTCCATACAATGAAGTGTCTCTTTGTACTTAGCTCATTCACAGTCAAAAAGTTCAAAGAAAACATAATAATATACAAATCCATACTCTCTGTGTATTCTCCATCTTTATGTGGCTTATTTTTCTTTACTCCTTTTATCTATGACTGTCTATACTGTCTCTTTAAAGACTTTGCTCCATTTTTTTTATAAATCATGTACTTCCTTTAATAACTCTCTATACTCATTTTCTTCTCTCTTCCAAGCCTAGGTACATTTATCCAACACTGTAACTCATTTAGAGGTCTTTTATGTCTGAATCTGTCCTATTGTGTATCTGTAATTCTTTACTGCCAAGGAGCACTTCTTAAAATGCTAAGCACGTCTTATGAACTTGAGCTGCACCATTGCTAGGGGAAATACAGCACTTCCTGCTTACCCCACCCAGTTCAGCATGATGGAGCTGGTTGCTGCCTCTGGGAGACAAGCACAGTGTCTCATCTCTACGTACACAGCTGATCCATGTTGCCACCAAGCAAGCCATAGCACGTTGCTCACAAACCCCATTCAAATGCTTGGGCTCCTGAAAGAGCCAGAGATTGAGCTTGCAGCATGGCCCAGAAAGTGGCATTTTAAAACTGTGCATCTTTTTTCATTTTTCTGCTACTATTGAATTAGGAAAACCTCTCTTAAAGGAGCCATAGCTTGCTGCCAGCAAGCAAAGACCATTTGGGGAAAAAAATGCAGCTAAACTTTGATTTTTAGTGTCTAGAATTTGTTTTCAAGTCCTCTCAGGTTTTACATGGATTTAGTCTACCACGTTGACACCAATTAGGACTTCCTACTACATAGGTTCAAAGATGTAATATGCAGAAAGCTTTGCTGATTTGTTTTCTACATGATCCTTCTGCTGCCAAGTTATAGAGAACCCCCAGTGGAGAAGAATGTGAGGCCAAGGAGCTCCAGAGAAGGTCACTATAAATACAGTATTTTTCATTGTTAATAAATATGCAGAAATTAGCTTTCCAGTTTATTAAATTGATGAATGAAAGGCCTGTGTTGAGTTATTTCAGAGACATAGGAAAACTCAATGCACTGCCCAAAGTGGAAAGAAGGGAAAATTCTTAAGACTTGAAGATAAGGCTTCTTTATCCACAATCTTTGTTTAATTTAAAAGTAAGATTAGGCTCAGTGGTTAAGAGTAGTTGTTGGTTTTCCAGAGGACATAGGTTTGCTTCCCGGGATGCATATCACTTGGCTCACAAGCAACTCTAGCTTCATTTCCAGGTGAGCTGATGTGCTCTCTTGGTCCTGAAAGTATTACATGCATGTGGTACACTTATGAATTACCAGACACAAACACATATATTAAACATAAATCAATTTAATAATATATATATATATATATAAGAAGGATAACTTAGTAAGAGAATGCTTGATGATATGCTTTAAATACAAAGAACCAACTCTTGTTGCCTTCAGGTTTCAAATTAATAACTGTAAAAATTTAAATATACCATTTTAATGACATTCCTTTTTATCTCTCATTAATTAAGTAGCTCCCTCCTAATGCTTTCATAGTGAAACACCAGAGAGTTCTTTTATTTTGCATAACCATAAACCATTTGGTCAGCCATCTCTTTCTGACTCTTACCAACTGTTACCACCAACACTTCATTGATTATCCCCACCTGAATTCTCAGACAGAATCTTGCATTATAATGGTTGTTTTCTCTATATGGAAATCCCATTCTCATCACCTGAGAGTCATCTTTCATTTGTCTTGAAGGCCATCATTTCATTCTTTCATTTTACCCTCAAATATCTTCTCTTTAGGCCTTAACTGTTCATCTTGTCAAAACTGAATCTCTAGCCACATGCTGATTCTCAGTGCTTAATCCTATGTATGATCTGTACATCTTAATGACTTATCTCATTTAACATATATTTTCAACACTTTAATATAAGATTCAAGAAAAAAGAATCTTGTTAAGTTCATGCTTCTTTGATGATCATAATAGATGTTCTGTCAATAGTTACTGAGTTAAAAATTGAGATAAAATCATGTAATATACAGTGTGAAGGTGTGACTTTGGGACTTACAAAAATCACTGAACTGTTAAGAACATTTTAGGCTTCTCTTTATTGGGACTCTTTTATGATGAGTTTTTGTTTCTGTCATTTATCTTATTACTGTGTAGCCTCTTTTCATTAAATCAGCCTTTGACAAAGAAGTTCTATCTCCTATGTTTCTAGGCAATTGCTGAATTGCCTAGTAGCACTGGTATAAAATATTCTCCCTGTGACAAATCAACAATAGTTAAATGAAAGAGTTCATAAGATGCCAATAAGCTCCAAGAGGGTATTTATGGTTTCAGGCATAAATAGGGCAGTTATTTCTTAAAATGTAAAATTTTTCAAACTCTTATTTATGCCTTTCATTAGTATGCAGAGTTATTCTTAGGAAATAACATGGTGTTGATTGACACTATTCCTAGAGAGATGGACACAAGTATCCATTCACCCCAGGTAAGAAACTGATAACAATGAGACCATGAGAGAATGGGATTGTTGAGCATGGAGAGGAACAGAGCGGGGAAGCAATAAAAGAGAGATCTTGATAGAGAGAGCCACTACGAGGTTAGGCAGAAACCTGGTGCTAGGGAAATTCCAAAGAATCCACAAGGATAACCCCAGCTAAGACTCCTAGCAATAGTAGAGAAGGTGCCCAAACCGGCCTTGCCCAATAATCAAATTGGTGGATACCACAACTATTATACAGAGCAGTCATCCAGTAACTGATGGAACCAGTTGCAGAGATCCACAACCAAGCAATAGCCTGAGCACCAGGAATCCAATCAAAGAGAGGGACGAGGGAATATATGAGCAAGGGAGGTCAATATCATGATAGAGAAATCTACAGAGACAGCTGAGCCAAGCTCATGGGAGCTTATAAACTCTAGATAGAGAGCTATGGAGCCTCCATGGGACCAAACTAGGCCCTCCATGTGTATAGACAGCATTGAAGCTTGGACCACCTGGGGAACTCCTGGCATTAGGACCAGTTTCTATACCTGGTGCATGAGCTACCTTGTAGGAGTCCATTCCCTATGGCGAAATGTCAGGCTCATCCTTAATGCAGGAGGGAGGGTCTTGGTCCTGTCCCAATTTAATGTGCCAGATTTTGTTAACTCTCCACGGGAGCCTTTACCTGTTGGGAGGAGTGGATGGGGTGGGGTGTGGGGGGAGAACTGTGATTGGAATATAAAATAAAGAAAAAATTAAATTTAATTTAAAAACAAGAAAAAGGAAAGAAACTGATGAAAGACGAAAGTAACAGTGCTATCAAAATTAGCAAAGTCCTACTTGGTAAACCAACAAGTTTATTGGGGTTTACTTTCACAAATATAGGTGACCTGCAAAAACATGGTCAACACAAAAGCAGCTAAATCACAGAAAGTCCTCCCTCCATGTGTGACAACTCATGAAAATAAGAAACTTGGAGTTCTCGACAGGATTTTCAGGTAACTCAAATCTTCAGGCAGCTCAATAGGTCAGAAAATATCCTCTCCTCAGAAGTCTATTCTGCTTATATAACTGGGATGGAGGATATGGCCTGTCTGCTAAGTGTTAGGGACTTCCTGAGACTTCTGAGTTGTTGATATTCTAAATCTTGATGAGCTTAATTCTTCTTTAGATTTTATGAATCTTAATGAGCCTCCTTTCAGGATGGAATGTTTCAACTTGGAGAAAATTGCTATACAAGACAAAGTCAAAAGGCATTATAGATGGAGTTGTATAATTTTTATTTATTTAAATGGTCATGACTTCTAATCTTTATTTAAAAAAAAAAAGAGAGGATTCTCTGTAGTCAAAGCCCAAGGAATTACAATCTAAATGAACTATTAACTATTTGTGGCAACTAGTATTCAATAATTCAATATTCCAGATGTCTTCCAAATATATATTTTTTTCAGAGTGTCCAAAGACTTCATAAGTAACCTTCTCAACACGTTAACAATTGCACTAACTATTAATGGGGAATCAAATAACAGGGAGATGCTAAAACTTAGATAATACTTTTATACAATTTTGTATTTCAGAAATAATAAATATATGTGCATTGTAAAATAATAAGTATGTGTTTAGACGAGAGAGAGAGAGAGAGAGAGAGAGAGAGAGAGAGCTGTGTTTTCCTTAGTACATACTGTTTCACCAGTACCTTACACCCAGGTCTGCTATTCCCCAGATCCTTGGCCAGTGAATTTGTACTACCGTAGATAAACACTACATTAACACCTTGAATTTTTGCCTCTGCTTCTTCACTAATGATTTATGTGACCTACAGCAAGGACAGCTTTCAATCTCTGAACTTTGCACTACTTTGTTAGGAAAATGGAAACAGTGTGCATATATTTATTATTTCTGAAATATAAAATACTTGTCTTCACATTTTGTTTTGTTTGACAACTGCTTGATTAATTATAACCATTAAGTATATACCAGGCTTGAGACTCACAGGCTGATATGTTGGGAAATTCTTTTGCTAAGTATTTATTCAGAAATTAGTGTTTTCTTCCTTCCTTTTGTGGGGATTAGAACAGAAGAAAAACTTTGCCATCTCTCTCAGGCATGCTCATTCCACAGTTGTGTTTCCAGAATGAAGAGTGGTTTGGGCTCAGCTCTGGGCCGTGCCTGACTTCAGTTCACTGATCTAAAGTAATCATAAATATCTCTTTGGCCTGGTGCCCTAGATTTGTAGGAAATGAAGGGGCAATTTTAGGTCTTGACTGCTCTGTTGGCAACAAAATTCTTAATCGGCAATCCATACGCATAAGGCTATTTAAGAAAGGATGAATGGGCTGAACACTCACGGGTGTGTCATACAGAAGGAGCATAAAGAATTGCTCTAAGACTCTAGTATTGATTTATTTATGACATTTTCTTTGTTCCTTTGTGAGAGGAGAGCTTCATTTTTTGCATAACAGGTACCCATAGCAGTACAAGAATCCTGAATTATGAAATTTTTACTATAGAAGCTATGAGGTTCAATGCTGAGCCCTGACATGTGCTAGAAGAGGGCTGACTTCTAAGCATAGTCTGTATAATGGGCAATTTAACTACCATCTCTTAACTTCACTGTCTTCCTTCCCAAATGGAGGTGGTGAGCATTAGAGGATATTTGGTCTATGTTAGTGAAAACGTCTTAGATATTATGATGGGTGAACTAGGATAATCTTATATAGACAACTTCCTACATGTAGAAGAAAGGCAGAGTCTAGGTATATATTTATACTTGAAATTTTCTTGGTTATTAAGTTCCACCTTTTCCATATTTTATGAGAGAAATAATTTTAGAAAGGATGAATGGAAACACCTATAAATAAAAGCAAATACATTTGTTTTGCTATGAAATTCTTCAAATAAATTTATGAAAATAATTGGAAGAAACCTGTGGAATTTAGTGTTTTGTTGGTGTGAATATACGTGCATATGTGTGTGTTGGGTTGGTCTATGTGCACATATACACACATGCAAAGGTCAAAGGATATTGTCAATTGTCTTACTCTCTTACTATCCACCTCAGATTTTTGAGACAAGGTCTCTCATTGTACCTGCAACCCCTTGTTTTGACTAGGATCATTGGCCAGGATCTGTCTGTCTCCATCCCCAGCACCAGGTTTATAGACATAAAAAGCAACAATCAGATTTTATGTAGACACTGGGGATTTGAACTCAGCTCCTCCTGCTTTCAATGCAAGTCCTCTTATTATCTAAGCCACACTCTGTCCACATTTTTTTGGGTCATGTGCAATAATTCATTTGCAAATTCTCCAAGAGAACCTTCAAGGGTCTGGCCTAGGTGCTGTAAATGGAAAAAATAAAACAAACAAAAACCATTATCTCAATGGGCATAGATTCAAGTTTGAGGAATGGGAACGATGGGACATAACTGGCGAGGTAAGCAGAATACTACTTTCTCCACTAGACAACCTGCTCTTAATCCTGAGAAGGAGCACGAACTGAGTTCAAAGGCAAGAAATACCAAGTGACAGACAAGGAAGCATGTTTCAGTGAAGTGAGACCATGGTCGAAAAATGCCGCTCTGCTGGGGGTGAAAGTGTAGAAATGGAAACCCGAGCCCAGGGTGGAGTCACTGGACCACCGTTTTATTAGGAATTACAGGAAATTACATGAAAAGCAGCATTAATCAACTTGGGAATCTTGTTCAGCAGGAAATGGAAGTGAAGAGTTATTGAGGGTGGCCATTGCGAGGGGCTCCAAACTCCTCTATTTTCTTGGGTCTCCACTGCCAACTGGATATAGCCAATAAAGATGAATAAAACTCACTCAAGAGGATGTGGAAGCAGGTTATCTTAGTTATTTTGCTGTTATTACTGATGCTTTGTAAAATGCCATTACCAAAGCATCTTAAGGAAGAATGGGTTAGTTTTGGCCCCCAGGTTGTGAATGGTCCATTAAGACAGAGAAGCGGCATCAAATGCTTGCGTCAGCTGGTTCGATTAAAACTACAGCCAGGAAACAGAAAGCAAAGAATGCTGATACTCTGCTAACCACCTGTTACACCTCTAGGACTCCAGCCGAGAAAATGGTGCTGCCCAGTGTTAGGGTGGGTCTTCTTACCTTTGTGAGCCTAGTCAAAATAGTTTCTCTCCTGATCTCACTGCTAGGAGCCTTACACAGAGACTAAGCTACCCAACTGTCACACACAGGCAAGAGAGCCTAGGTCAGTCCCGTCCCTGGAGCTTAGCTTGCTTTTGGGAACCTGCTACCAAATGTTAAATCACATTGTTCAGTCTTGAGGCAAGGGGAGGAGCAAGGCCTTGCTTCAACTTGATAAGCCAGGCTATGTTCAAGCCTTTATCTGAATGGAAATGGAGGAGGAGTGGAAGGGAGGGGAGTAGGTGGGAAGTGGGGAAGAGGTGGGGCAGGAGGAGAGGAGGGAGTGGAAACCGAGGTTGGTAAGTAAAGTAAATGCAAAAACTGTTATCTAAATAAAATTAAAATAATAATAAAAAAAGAGTTTCTCTCAAGTAATCCCAGTGGGTAAGCTAGTCTAGATAATCCCTCAAAGGCAATTTATAGGTTCCTTTCCTGGGAGACTCTAGATTCTATCAAGTTGTCAATTATCGTTTCCTTCTGGCAATCCTACCAGTTTGTATGGACATTACACTGCCTGAACACCTGATCCTCTGTGGACCTGACTCACATTCCCATCCCTCTCCACTGATGAACGCCAGCTAAATTATCCTGCCCCAGAGTATGATGATCTTACTGAGACTTTCCTTCTGAAACTCACATAATTGATGAAAGAGGGCTCTAGTTGTTGGCACTGTTGGGTAGGTGGCGGAGGCTCTTCTTTCCTGGAGGAAGTATAACACTGGGGACAGGATTTGAGAGTTTAAAGGCTCATACAACTTCCAGGTCACTATCTCTGCTTATATTAGAAAATGCAGGTTCTCAGCTTTCTACACTGGCAGCCAATCCTGCCTTCTGCTAAACATGCCTGCCTTGAGGGACTCTTATCTCTATAAACCAAAATAAACTCTTCCACGAGTTGCTTTTGGTGATTTATCATGACAGAAAGGTAACTGTAGGTTTTTATTTATTTATTTACACTCCATTCTGCTTCCAACAGCTCCAGTTTGGGAATGTGAACAAACTGATCAAGTCAATGACTGATAAATGATTCAAAATTAAGAATTACACTCTTTTCAGGGATTGATTGACACCAATGTGTGATCATTACACGTTGTCACTTTACATAGAACTAGAGCAGTGATCCTAATCCTAGCAGAGCCTGAGCTAGAGTGTGTACACTACCTTTCAACTTCTTATGTAGTAACAGCACACACACACACACACACACACACACGTATGTATATATACATACGTGTGTGTGTGCGTATATTGATATATAAATAGATGTGATCAAGATAGCCAAGGTGAATAGATCAAAGCCACTAGTTTCTTTCAAAGTTCAAACAAACAAATGATCAGTACTCCAATAAAATCTTCTCAAATACCCTAATATTAATTAGCTGCTGAGTTTTTGTACCATCTTCAATAAATTGGTTTGTTTTATTATCTTCATTTACAAGTTAGTAAATTAATAATTGAAGCAGCCAAGAACTTGTATCTAATGGGAGCTCACCAAGGCCATCTGGACTGGGATTGATGGATGGAACTCTCTGAATGTGGCTGACAATGAGAGCTGACTGAGAAGCCAAGGACAATG
>LOEQ01004263.1:91947-109316 GCA_001685075.1 Bramus lutescens
CGTGCAGGAGCCGGGCAGGACAAAAAGCAGGGCCCGCTCCCCTCATTTACTACAGGGGAGGGAAGGAAGAGACACACAGAGAGGATCCTTCTATTCTCCTGCCTTTTATCTCAGATGTTATACACTTCCATCAGTGCATTTTCTCTTTCCTTTCTTTTCCTTTCTTATTAAAGGGTAGCAACACTGATGCTGAAACAACAAACCAAGATTGACCTCTAAAGAGTACAGTTTCTTTTTTGCATTGTGTCTTCAGCTTTTTCAGCAAATTAAGTGTTCACCTTAACTTCTGTCACTGTCTACTCTTGCCTTCTGTCTCACCAGGTTTTATTGATTGGTCCTGCCATCTTGGAGAAGAAAGAAGACCTCATGGTAAGACTTACTAGGCAAAATTGAAACCTTCTTTAAGGATCCTGCACATCATATTGTAAAGCCCTTTGCTACTCAGCAAAATATTCCAGCCTCACTCTCACATCTAACACTCCCTAGAGACTGGAACAAAGTGGACAGAGTTGTACAATGAGCTAATTCTGTTGCTATCGGAAAGGTATCAGGGCGCACGTAGATATCTAAAGAGAAAGAAATGTACCTGTAGTTTGTCACACTTCACAAGTTTGATAAAAATGAGAAAGACAGCTTTTCAAGCTCTTAGATGAGCTGCTGATCCCTTATGATAAAGACAACACATGCACCCCCTCACACAGTATTCATTTGTTTTCTCTCTAAGGACGGAAAAGTAACAGTCATTTCTTATATCTAAGGTAATAGGAATAATTTAACTCTTGAAAATTGAAAAATGAAGTATTTAAACTTATATCTTATCAGTCGAAAACAATGTAAGATATATTATGTTCTTGCCTCAGTAAAAATTTAAATGAAGTGTAATTTGACTTTTTATTAAGAATAACATTATTATGAGCATGATTGTTATATCATTTGAGGAAATGCTATTTTCTCTGATTTGCCATCTCATTTGTGAAATAATGAGAAGGTTAACTAAAACAAGTTCAAGGTCATTTTATGCTTTTAACGTTTTTGCTTTATCATGTTGAGAATGTTGAAATTTTCAGGTTGTGGTATAGCTGTTGCTCCTACATGTGAAAAACTCCAGTCTGGGATGCATTCATCGGTGAAAGGACGTAATAGGACAGCTGGGGCTACTCTAAGTGACCTTAGACAAGCATCTTCTTCTGGGCCACAGTTCTTAAAGCTGAAAGAAAAATAACCACACAGAGAGTCAATGAAATTTACTCATGGTCATTTTATTAAGCACTTATTTGGATGACTTGGCATGCAATAATTGGGCATCCTTATGAGGTACAGTGTGCTATTTTGATACACGTATACATTGCTTAACAATCCAATGAAGAGAAACAATTTACTCATCGTCACTGCATGTAAGTATCATTTCATTTAGAACGACAAAAATTCAAGCACACAGCCATAGAGGAAGCTTGGACTCAGAGTCTCATGATTTTGCCTGAGTCTGGGAAACATTTCTAAAGTCAAATCTCAAGTGCTTTTAAAGGCAAACTTCCTCTCCATCATCCAAAACATGAGTACTACTTTTGTCGTTTTTCTCTTTCTCTCTCCATGGAAGCCTTACTAATAGGACTCAAACCTCCCTTACTGTCTGCACCAATAAAGCAAACTGTTTGTAAACGCACATCAAGTGCCTCTTTTATGCAAGGCACACTTTTAGGAGTTGACTTTTCTAACATAGAGGAAGAAAAGTTTAGTTATTCCAACCAAACTTACAGACCCTTAAGAATGATTGCAGGCTATTCTCCATAGACAATTAGAAACACAGATGCCCCAACTAGCCATATGAACCTTGCTCCTTCTGTGATTAACAGCCCAATTAACAAGGTTGGTCTAGCATTTGTACTAGAATTACTTACAGGTGCAAATATTCCTGAAGATATTATAAGCTGGCTCCATTTTTGCCTTGTCAGGAATAATCATAAAAAGGTATTTGTAAGTTCCACTTATGGGACCATCTGGGGCACAATGTTGTTACCTCAGCTCCCATGGTATTCCGAACGAAAAACAAAAGATTTTAATACATACATACAACCCAAATGTTTTTCTTGCTTTTATTCAAAGGATTTTCAAAAATTTCCTACCAATTAGAGTATTTGTAAGCTTTGGGTTTCTTCTCCAACCTTGCTGGTAAAAAGATGTATTCCAAATTGTATAACACCTTTGGTACTGACTTCATTGCCAGTAAAAAGATGTATTCCAAATCTTATACTACCTTTGGTACTGACTTCATTGCCGGTACAAAGATGTATTCCAAATTGCATACTACCTTTGGTACTGACTTCATTGCCCGTAAAACGATGTATTCCAAATCGTATACTACCTTTGGTACTGACTTCATTGCCGGTAAAACGATGTATTCCAAATCGTATACTACCTTTGGTACTGACTTCATTGCCGGTAAAAAGATGTATTCCAAATTGTATACTACCATTGGTACTGACTTCATTGTATATTCAAACTTTGGAGTTTTCTTGTTTAGTATTCATTTGGCACATAGGACTTGTAAATCACTTTACAATGATTAATTTGTTGAAGGAAAACACAGATGGATATTTTGGCATTCAGATTATGTCATACACTGACATTTACTTCAAATATGTATAAATATATGTGTGTTGCCAAACTTGTTTCATAAGTATGAAAGAGTGAATTTTTTAAGCATTTTTTTGTATAGATCTATCATTACTCTTCTGATTGCGGCCAATAATTTCTTGGTTAGTAGACATAGGCCTAATGTAGTGTATGACCCTCCACTACGAGATTTGCATTTAGTAACACAAGATTATTTAAGTCAACTAACTACATGAAAGATTGATTTTTCTGATACAAGTTTATGGGTTCTTCTTTCACACCTGTGAATTAGCATTCTTGATCAACAATATTGTTCTGTATCTATGTTCTTCTACCTCCTTCCTTCCTCCTGGAAACACACACAAATTTAAATTCAATTGCAGTAGAGACCTAAGTATCAAGGTAATTTAGCTTACAACAGGAGAAAATAGCTATTACTTAGGGTTAGTTGGGTACTGCTATATTATACACATGGATAATTGAGTACATATATTCACATGCTTGTCAAAAGACATTAATATTTCAAAATTAAAGCAAATAGATAATGCTATTCATAATATCTTTAAAATAAAAACAAAAAATGGTCAATATCTCCTAAGAGGGAAAAAAAGACTAGTAAGAAATATCTATTCTCTTTTGTACTAGAAGGTATTCTGAAGGCTACAGGAAGAGAAACCTGAAGACCAACCCAGCCACAAAAACCTCAACCTACCATCTGTCCTGCCTGCGTAGTGTGCTGGGCAAGGTGATGCAGAACTTGCGGGAGTGGCCAACTAATGTTTGGTTTAACTTGAGGCCCATGGCAAGGGTGGGAGCCCAAGCCCTACATTTTCCAGATGGCCGAGAACCAGAGACTGGATAGCCCAGACACCTAGGGTAGAACTAAACATGACTGGGAAAATGAATCAATGAAATTATTCCTGATAATATTCAGATATTTTTTCAGTGCCTTTTCCAGTCATCATCAGAGAGGCTTCCTTGGGCAACAGATGAGAGGGTACTTGAACCCACAGCCATACACTATGCAGAGAGTGAATCTAAATCGGAGGACTCCGTTGAGTCTCTTCCCTGGGAGGTCAGAGAGCCCAAGGCTACAGGAGTCAGAAGGAATGGAGGACACTAGGAGGACATGGCCCACTGAGTCAGCTGAGCAGGGCTCATAAGGACGCACAGAGACTGAAGCAGCAAGTGTAGGTCTTGCACAGGTCTGCACCAGATCCTTTGTTTATAGGTTAAGGCTGTTAGTTGTGTGGTTTTGTGGGGACTCCTAACAGTGGGCATGGGTGTACCTCTGCCTCTTTTGACTGTTCTTGAGGCTCTTTTCCTCCCATTGGGTTGCTTGTCCAGTCTTGAGGGCTTTTTTATCATGTCCTCTTGCATCTTGTTTAGTCTGGTTTGGTTTCCTTTCTTGGAGATGTGCTCTTTTCTGAAGAGGAAACTAAGTGGGAGAGAATCTGGGGCAAAGGGGACGTGGGGGCAGCTAGGAGGAGTTAGGGAGGGGAAACTGTGGTTGGGTGTATTTTATGAATGAAGAATCGATTTTCAATAATTAAAAAAGAATTATGTGACAACATCAGGAGTAAAAATACATATGCATAAACCATCTGAAAAATCCTAAATCAAAATAAAATGGTACTTTTTGACAGTCAAATGGAATATTTAGGGAAGATATTCAAAGTAGATGAGAAGCCTGGGTGGATGAATTAAAGGGCAGCATTGAGATATTTGATTTCTAAGCTTAGTGTTTTCTTCTACCTAAGGGCTAGGTTGCTTTATAAGGGATTTGGAATGGGTCACCAAAGATGAGATATTCTTGTCTGACTTAATTTATAAGAACTAAGTAAAATTCAGTAAGTGCATTAGTCACTTTTCTGTTGCTATAACAAAACCCCACAACCAAAGCAGTTTGTATAATAAGTGACTTATTTTGTTTCCTGTTCTAGAGGGTCTGGATTCCTGTTCCAGAGGGTTAGAATCACAATGGTAGAGATAGCATGGTGGCAGGCACAGGATGCTGAGAGCTCACATCTTGACACATAAGCACAAAGCAGAGCAGGGGCTTCAACTGGGAACGGGGCAAGGCTTTTAATCTTAAAGCCCACTCCTAGTAACTTATCCCACCAACAAGGAAGTTCCATCTGTATCTCCCCAAACAGTGCCACCAATTGTAAAATCAAGTGTTCAAGTGCTGAAACTATGGGGGACATTTTTCGTTCAAACCATCACAAAAACATTAAGGTTTAAAATAAGCCTACAGTCCATATGACACAAAAATAACATGTTCCAAAAACTGATAGAAGAAAGTACTGAAATTGTGAATTCTCTTTTAGAAAAATGAGCTCTGAATTCAATTTATACATTTACTATATCATTACTATTGAAAAACCAAAAATAAATTAAAAGCCATATTTTGAGGCAGCAAAATTAAACCTTTACTCCTGACAACCTGAGCTCTGGTCATGAGACTCATGTCTGGAAGAAGAGAGCAGACTCCCAAAAGTTATCCTCAGACTTTCATATATAGTCCATGGAATTCAGACAAGCATACACAACAAACAAATACATTAATAAATGTCAATTTAAAACCAAATTTAAAGAGCACTCTTAATACTCAATTCCACTATGACTTTTAATCATATAAAAGTAGTGTGTGCTGTTCTTAACCACATATCTTCAATGATGACATTAATTTAGGTGAATACTGTAGCATTTCATACAAAAATTTCTATTTTTTTTCTACTTGGAAGTTTAAAATAACTGGTAAGTATACCCACTCAGATGAATGCATTTTAAAAGTATTCTTTATATTTTAAAATTTGGTTTACTAATTACTCATCATCAGAATTCATAGTTTTCCCAAAACCTTTGCTAATGAAGTACCACATACTTTTCAAACACCAATTTTAATCAAGTGCCACAGAATTATGTAAATATACCTAGTTCACTTAAAAATAAATGAGCATTGTGGCAAGATGAAAGCATATTATTAAATGGCTACTCTGCCTTTTATGGCTAGACTAAGTCCACACAGAATCGCCAATACTTATTCATAATTATATTCATATACTGATAAATCTATGTGTCTTTTTTCCAGTCTTGGACATCATTACACATTTTGTGGAGTTTTTCATTTTTTAATTCTGATCTTCAAGCCTCAACCTATGGTTCTGGTTCATTAAATCAAAAGTGGGGCCAAGATGTATAAGAAGGAACAAGAACTTCTTATCCAGAAGTGACTTTCCTACACTAACTGCCATTTAACCCTGACAAATGTCACAGTTAATAATAAAATATTAGAATAAATTGGAATTGAACTCATAGACAATTTTAATAACTACTATACTTAACATAATAAAGAAAGAAAGGGGAAATTAGATATGAGACAAGACTTTTGGAAATCAGCAACAGTGTGTGTTCTGTGGGTGATATTAACTAACACCCCAGGGCCTCCTGAGGTATCAGCTGAGAAGTCTGAGGAATAATTGGAGAACTTAATTTCCTTAGCACATGCTTGGTTGGCCTGCATTGAAATGTTCCTTATTCGCAATTATAATAAAAATTACATCACTTTATTGTCGCATCCTCCCTCCAAACCACTTACCCCTTCTTTCTCTCTTTCAAATTCATAGCTTCTCTTTTTGCTAATTGTTGTTACATGTGTTTATGAATATGTATTACATATATACTCCTAAATACAGTCTGCTTTGTTTATATAATGTTTCTTTCACATATATTTTCAGGGTCAATCATTTGTTACTGGATAACCCGTTGGTGTGCTCTTCCCTAGAGAAGACAGTTTCTGCTGTTCTCGGCATCCCTTCGTTGCCTGCAGTGCTTTGTATAATACTCGTGGGCTTCAGGGCATCTACCTTGTCCTTGTTCAGCTCACAGTTAAGCAGTTATGATGGCGAGAGCTTACTGTGTTGCTTCTGACATTACCAAGACACAAAAATCTCACAAGCTCCGTGATCCTCTGACTCTTACGATTTTTCTGCCCCCTCTTCTGCAATCTTTTATGATACTCTAATATAAATATTCTGGGAATATTTTGTAGAAACATTCATTAGGACCGGGCTCGAGGACTCTGCATTTTGATTGGTTATCATTTTCTGTAATGGTTTCCACTTGTTCCAAAGAGAAGTTTCTTGATGAACAATAAGGATTACACGTATCTGTGGAAATAAGAAAAAAACGTTTAAATTGTTGATAGGGACAGTAAGGTTTAAATCCCGTCGTATCTTCCAAAGAATCAGACTTTGGTTTCCAGCACCCTTATCAAGAATCTCACAATTGCGTGTAACTCCAGCTTCAGAGGACTCTCTGTACCCTCTTTTGGTCTCTAGTGACTCTCCACTCACATTCACATACTTAACCCCAAGCAGACTACACACATATAGACACTCTAAATACAAATAAATAAACAAATCTTTAAACAAAAAGATGACTTGACTTTTCCCTCTTTGAATCCCTCAACGTCTGTGTACTTTATCATTTTAAAAAAGTTTATTCTTGGGAGTTCCCTCTTTGATAAAAATGTTTATTCTTGGGAGTTCCATCTTTGATAAAAAAGTTTATTCTTGGGAGTTCCATCTTTGATAAAAAAAAGTTTATTCTTGGGAGTTACAACTTTGATAAAAATAAAAGTTGATTCTTGGGAGTTCCATCTTTGATAAAAAAGTTTATTCTTGGGAGTTACAACTTTGATAAAAAAAAAGTTGATTCTTGGGAGTTCCATCTTTGATAAAAAAAGTTTATTCTTGGGAGTTCCATCTTTGATAAAAAAAGTTTATTCTTGGGAGTTACAACTTTGATAAAAAAAAAAGTTGATTCTTGGGAGTTCCATCTTTGATAAAAAAGTTGATTCTTGGGAGTTCCATCTTTGATAAAAAAGTTGATTCTTGGGAGTTCCATCTTTGATAAAAAAGTTGATTCTTGGGAGTTCCATCTTTTTGTGTCTGTTTTACTTTTTAAAAATTTTTATTTAGCCAACTTTTTTTTGCATGCCAACCACAGTTTTATCTCCCTCCTCTCTTCCCATTTGTTCCCTTCATTGGGTGGCCTGGGTACTGCATCTCATGCACAAGAAAAACTAGGATCATGGCCTCCGAAGCAAGTTTTCCTTTCTATTGTGGGTACCCAGAGCTACAAGATTATACTTAAATGTACACAATTGTAGGTTATCATCAAAATAAAAGCAAAATAAAGGTGGAGTTTCTATTTTTTTTTGCTTTGAAAGAAAATCTACAAATTACTTGAGAACACAGTCTGAGTGTGACACATAAAGTTAGAAATCAATGTAACATAAATATTGACTGTCATGAAAACATTCTAATGTAAATTTTAATCTAACAATAATTTCTAATAATTACTTATTCTAAGGAGGATTTTATCAGAACTATAATTCACCATGGAGCAAACCTATACCCATAGTAATTATTATGATTCCAGCACAATGATAAAAGAAAAGCAAATGACAACCCAAATAGTTACAAGTATCTTGGTGAGAGTCATCCATTCTTAGTTAACATGGAGTAGTAAATCTACATTATTTTAGAAATGTGTTTTTTCAAAAATCTAGAGAAAATATATACTTAATCATATTAAATAAGATTTTAGGAAATTAGTAACATATTCAGGCTCTGCAAATGATACTATCACCCTAAGTAGTCCATAAACTTTATTCAAATATTCAATATAGTAATAAATATATGCAGTAAGTTATCCACATTGAAAGATAACACATGAGCATTAATAGTTGTGCTTATGCTCCTGACAAAAATGCAATGGAAATAGTGAAAAAAGTTCTTATTTATAATAAAAACAAGAGCAATGAAACAACTAGACACCAGTACCCTTCAGGAAAATTCAAGGACCTGAGACTGAAGTGATTACTCAATAGTTATAGCAGAGGTCCCAAATTAGTTCCCATCACCAAAGTTCACTGCTTCATAACCTACTTGCTATAACTCCAACTATAGAGATATCTGACACCTCTGACCTTTTCTAAAACCTACATTCACAAGCACATATGAACACAAAACATGCACATATATACAATAATTATAATAAATCTTAAAATTCAAGGATATATATTCAATAAAATATAATCATTAATCATGTCTTCCAACAAATAGAAAATCATTGGGTTTAGGTTTGCTCAATTATCTTAACTAAATAATAAAACCTGGGAAATTCATTAAAAATGAATTTCAACAATTGGAGAGCATAGCACAGAGCAGAGATATCCAAAGAGAAAAATAATGAATAAAGTAATAATCAATGCCTCCAGCTGAAGCCAGAAAAGCAAAGCAGGTAAAGGCAATTGATCTTGAGTTCAGTATGGATAGTGGATTTCCTGGGACATCAGTAGACTTAGAGTCATAAGGAAGAATTCCAGTCAAAAGATGGTGAAGGGAAGGTGGTGTCCTAATGAGTTCCAAGGCCCTCTCCTCCAGTTTCAGCTCTTCAGAGCACAGCTATAAGGCAGCAACTCATTGCTGAGTAACAATCACCAAAGAGAAGGCAGAGAAGTCTGTGTGCTCATACAGCACAAGAGATAAGTGACCTCAGAGCACTTGTCCTCTCAGAGTGATGAAGGATGAAGGGTGAGAATCCGAAGGACAGTATTGTAGCCATGTGACAGCTAAAACCAGCCCTTCGTTAGTCTTCTCTGCACCTTGAGTGAAACAGCAACCCCAAAGCAGCCATCTTTCTCTAAATCACGTGGCTGTTTTCTCATCCTCACTGGAAACGTTGTAAGACACAAAAGAGTGAAGACACCATTTTATTAACTCATAGGAAGAGAAACAAAAGGCAGGAGAAAAACGACTCTCACCCTGGCATTCCATACGCAGTGAAAACAAGTCATAAAAGTAAAGCTAGATATAAATTTTTAATCCACAAATCTTTGAAAATTCATTAATAGTAGATCCATACTTCAGAAATGTAAGACTCTTAAGGTTAAAGAGAATGTTCTAAATAGAAAATGGGTCTACATAAAAGGAAAAGCTCACCCAAATCAGATTTTAAAAGCTATTAATCAATCATCTTAAGAAAATAAAAAAAAACTCTTTTTGGATATTTGTCTAGCAACATCAAATGGCCCACTGTATGCATATTTTGAGAGCTAGAACATGCTAGCTAGGTTGGAAATCTGAATTCCTCATTTTATATACAAGGTCTTTCCCTACACTATCAGTGGATACATGCTCAACCAATTGAGGTCTCCTAGCTCTGCGATCAGCCTTAGGTGGCCAAGGTCTTATGATGTTCCCGTCCATCTCAACATAGAAGCTAAACGAACATGGGGAAGGCCTGTTATTTGTGTACCTTATAGCAATAGTCACTGAATGTGAGGTAAGGAAGGCAGTCTGGAGGAATGTATCCAGGAAAAGGCCTCTTTGCTATGAGTTAAACATCTACCAGCAACCCCTGTAGATCATGGGCCCACAGAAGTATGTTTCACCAATATGGGCACCATGAGCAGGAATTGGGCAAAAGCCCAGTGGATCAAGGTAAAAAAAAAAAACAGAAAAATGCAATATTCTGTAAGCATACTGCTATTTGAACTATAAACCACACAGGTACACTACTAGCTCTACAAAATTAAAAGAATTCAATATAATCCAGGATCTTCAAAAACAAAAATCTCAAATTGTCCAGCGTATATTTGAAAGTCACTCATCATAACTACCATGTGACTAAGTAAAGCATAATTTATATCCACAGTAGAAGTAATTTAAATTCTAAGTATAGAAGACTTAGAAGTTTCTCAAATATGAACCACAACTGTATCATTATATATCAAGTTGAATGAAAGAAAAAACAAGTAACTATATTTTAAACAGAATAAAACTGAAAATACAACATCCCCAAGTTCATGACATGCTTTTAACCAGTATTCAAAATAGCATTTTTAGCCCTCAATGCTTATAGCATACAAGAAAAGCCAAGAACAGAAACAAGCTGAGGAATTTCCACTTCACAGAAGTAGTAAAGGGGAGAACATAGCAAGGTTCCTGGAGATCAAGATAAGTGAGATCAAATTCATTAAAATGGAAAAACTATGAACATTAGAAGCTAGCTTTTGAAGAAAAAAATCAATACACTTGATAAATATTTAACCAGAAGGGTGTGAGGTATGGTTCAGGATACAGGGTGTTAGACACATGGACTTATGGATGCATAGTCTGAATTTTAAGTACTATGTTTTATTGTATCATATTTTGAAACATGGTCTTCAGCAGCAAAGCTTTATCACCATATGTTGAGTTATACATGCTTGTACAGCTCATTTATCTCAGAAACTATATTATATCCCAGTTTATACATATTTAAAATGTGCACATCCACTCTCCTGTGGTTATTTTCAATTAAAAAAATAATTACCAGTAGCAATGCTCCAAGTATTTCCATATAAGTCTTCATTAGCCTAGGTGTTCAATTTCTCACTGGAGAACACAGGCCAGATTGGAACTGATGAATCTTTGGCCAAGCATGCCTCTAACTTTACAAAAGTTTCCCTTAACTGCTTCAAAATAGCTTCTCAATGAGATACCATCATGAGCACTGAGTACTGGACTACACTAGCCTCATTAATATTTGCATACCATATTATCAGATTTAAAACTTTGCTAGCTTGACAGGTGTGAAAGTCTTTGTCTCTAGGGATTTAATTTGTATTTATTTTGATATGTAGAGAAGGTATTTTCATATATTTATTGGCTGTGCTAACACTTCTGTAAAATAAATATTAATATTTGTTATTAATATATTAATCTAAACAACTTTGATAATCAGTGGAGTATTAAAAACTTATTTGTAATTTTGTCACAAATGATTTTAATGTACAAAGAGCAACAATTCTTTCCTTGTGGTTCATTTTGTGTATGCGTTATCAAAACAATTTCTCATCTATAATGTAAATATGCAGATGCACAATATTGACAATAACTCACATCAGCTCAAATAATACTAGGCAAAATTATCAAAAGCTGCAAGAATCATGATTCGAGCCTGAAATCCCAACACTGGAGGTTGAGAAAAGATTGTAACTTGAAGGGTAGCCTGGGCAACATAGTGAGCTCTCTCTCTCTCTCTCTCTCTCTCTCTCTCTCTCTCTCTCCCTATATATATACATATATGTATATGATCTTGTCTATTATATGCAAAAGTAAAAATGAATAAAAATAAAATTAGAAGAAGACCTATTTTATAAAAGTGAGAATGAATAAAATATGAAATTTTTGAAAAGATAAAACACATATACTCTTGGTCCAAAATGGAGAATTAAAAAATATTGCTACTGTGGGATAATGCCTTTGTGCACTATAAAGACCTGTCACTCATGCTAGTTTAATAAACTGCTGACTGGCCAGTGGTCAGGCAGGATGTATAGACAGGATGGTAAGACTAAGGAATTTCTGGGAAGAGGAAAGGCGGAGAATCAGTCACCAGCCAGATGCAGAGGAAGCAAGGCGAGAATACTTCACTGAGAAAAAGTACCAAGTCATGTGACTAAACATAAGCAAGAATTATGCGTTAATTTAAGATGTGAGAACACGTTAATAAAACACCTGAACTAATAGGCCAAGCAGTTTATAATTATTATAGGCCTTTGTGTGTTTCTTTGTGACAGAAGTTTCTGTCTGCATATTGCCTGGCAAAATTGGGAGCATGGGGGTGGGGAGGAAGGGAAAAGGGAAGGGGAATAGGAGGAGAGAAGGGGAGGCAGGAGGAGAACTTGAGAAAATTGTGTAGTTGAGATGGAGGAAGGACAGAGATGAGAGCAAAGAAAGAGATATTTTGACTGAGGGAACCATTGTGGGACTAGCAAGAAACCTGGTGTTAGAGAAATTCTCAGGAATCCACAAGGATGATCCCAGCTAAGACCCTAAGCAATAGAGGAATGAGTGCCAGAAGTGGCCTTCCCTTGTAGTCAGATTGATGAATATCTTAAATGTCACTATAGAACCTTCATCCAGCAACTGATGGAAACAGAAACAGAGAGGTGCAGCAGAACACTGGGCGGAGCTCCTAAAGTCCGGTTGAAGAGTGTGAAGAATGAGAATATGAGCAAAGAAGTGAGGACCATGATGGGGACACTCTCTTAAATAGTTTTACCTGAGCTAATGGAAACTCACCAATTCCAGCCGGACAAGGAAAGAAAAAGCATAGGTCCAAACTAGACCCTCTGTATGTGGGTGACAGTTACATGGATGGGGCAGACTGCAGGGCTACTGGCAGTGAGACCAGGACTTAACCCTACTGCATGTACTGGCTTTTAGGGAACCTATTCTCTTTGGATGGATACCTTGCTCAGCCTAGATATAGTAGGGAGGACCTTGGACCTTCCCCAAAGCAATGTGCCTTAGCCTCTCTGAGGAGTGGATGGGGAGTGGGGTGGGGAGGTAGAGGGAAGAAATGGGAAGAGGGGAGGGAGTGGAAACTGGGTTTGGTATGTAAAATGAAAAAAAAATACAATTTGTTTTCTTTTTAAAAAAAATAAAATAAATTTTAAAAAATGATGATTTCGAGGGGGGCACATTCTGCTTAATTCCACTTAAATATAATCTGAAAACTGAAAAAAATATATTCATCAGAAAAGGGTGTTGATTGCATAAAAATGACTACTAAGGAGTGACTTGAGAAGGATCATTAGATCATAAAATATATCTTGATTGCACAGTGATTACACAAATAACCGCATATGACAAAACAGCATGCACACTTCCAATGTAATATTCACCATTTTGATGCCACACTATTATTATGGAAGGGGTGAAATATAACTGGTCTTCTCTATACTATTCTTTAACTTCTTGTGAGTCTTAATTACTTCAAGTTAAGCCTTACACACTCAAACACTTTCCACACATATCTGGGTTAGGAACTTTAGAACAAGTACAGTTATTGGCTATGTTTAAGCCAGTCAGCCCATTTATCTCTAAATGGTAATATAATAAACAGTGAAGGAAGACAGTCCTAGTGTCGGAAGCCTGTGGGAATGGACGCTAGGAAAAGATGGGCTTCCTCTCCACTTCAATCTAAGCCAGACTTTGTTGTGCAAAGTGAATAAAACAACAGATTTCATTGCACACACTGGACCATCTCTTAGCACTTGCTGCTTCTGTCTCAGGCAGACACATACGCAGCCTAATCTGTACATGCCCCATGCACACTTTTTATGACCACTTATTACAACACCAGGCAATTATTGTGCCTTACCTAATACCCATTCCTTCCCATTTCCTATGTGGCTCTAGAGAATAGCATGTAACCACTCTGCTCCTCATCCTGAGAGCCATTGTTCTTGATTTTGATAGTGGAGTTATAGCAAGTATCAGAATATGACAAAATAATAAAATTAATACTTATGTCTTGTCTTTCTAATTAGGAAAAAGTAACTGATACTCATCTTTTAAGACATCTTTATACTGTTCCACTTTGCATTCCTACCTCCAGTAGAAAAGGGATTAGGTTTCTCTATGACTTGGTAGCCTACAAAATGTCTTTAATGTACAACATTTGCTCTAACAGAAATAAGTTAACGTACTATTATAGTTTTAATTTTATTTCTCTGTAGGTCAATGATATTTGTGGCAATGCTTATAATGAATATATCTCTTGGACTATCCTCCTGCAACATCAGTGGAACACTGAAACACAGCTTGTTCCAATACTGAGGAGACATAAGAGGTGAGTGAACAGCCACATGGTGGGATCCCCCACTCTCTGGGTCCTCTCCAGTGGGACAAAGCTCCAGGCCACTCCCACAATTCCCTCAGCTTTCCTAGCCAGCAAGACTGGAGTTTCCTGTGGCTAGATGCCCCCAAAACCCAACCCCATCCACTGGACCCCCAAGCTACTAGCCATACTCCACCTAAGAGCTGAGAGCTTGCTATAAAACTAGGGGACCAAGAGCTTGCTACAACACTGAGGGGATTAAGAGAGAGCACCAAGAGAGCAAGCCAGGAGAGAAGACCAAGAGAGCAGGCTTACAGAGTCCTCAGAGGCTTTCTGAGACAGACATTGACAGTAAATAGCAGACCAAGAAAAATTTCCAAACAGGCAGCCACTGCAAAGATTACATCAAGACACAAAGACACTGCAGGCCATATTTGAAGGAAAAGACGAGTAGGTGCCAATGCAAGAATTCCTCCAACAACCTAAAAAGCAACATGGTAACACCAGAACTTAGTGGTCACACAACAGAAAAACTTGATCATCCTAACCCAGAAGAAGCATAAGAAAATGGTTTTAAATGTAACTTTATGAAAATGGTGGGGACCTTTAAAGAGGAAATGAAAATCTCCCTTAAAGAAATGGAGGAGAATACAAACAAAAAAAAATAGAAGAAATTAATAAATCCCGCAAAGAAACCCAAGAAAACCAAGAAAAAAAATAGGTGAAGCAAACAGTTCAAGACTTGAAGACTGAAATAGAGGTAATAATGAAAACACAAACAGAGGGAATTCTGGATATGGAAAATCTTAGTAAATGAACAGGAACTACAGAGACAAGTATAACCAATAGAATACAAAACATAGAAGAAAGAATCTCAGACACTGAAGAACTCCAGCTCAAAGGCACAGAAAAAATATTCAATAAAATCATAGAAGAAAACTTTCCCAACCTGAAAAAGGATATCCTTATGAAGTTACAAGAAGCTTACAGAACACCAAATAGACTAGATCAAAAAAAGTCCCCTTGCCATATAATAATCAAAACACAAAACATATAGAATAAAGAAAGAATATTAAGAGCTGCAAAGAAAAAGGGCAAGTAATATATAAAGGTAAACCTATCAGATTTAACATGACTTATCAATGGAAACCATGAGAGCCATAAGGTCCTGGATAGATATGCTGCAGACACTAAGAGATCATGGACATAAGCCCAGACTACTATACCCAGCAAAGATTTCAATCACGATTGATGGAGAAAACAAGACATTACATGACAAAAATAGATTTAAACAATACGTATCCACAAACCCAGACCTACAGAAAGTACCAGAAGAAACACCCCAATCCAAGGAAGCCAACTGTACCCACAAAAACACAGGCATCTGATACCCCCTACTAACATAACCCAAAAAAGGACAACATGCAAACTCTACCTATAAAAAATAACTTGAATTTACAACTACTGGTCATTAATATCAATGGACTCAATTAACCAATAAAAAGACACAGGCTAAGAAAACAAATAGGAAAACAAGATCCAGCCTTCTGTTGTATACAAGAAATACACCTCAACCTCAAAGACAGGCACTACCTCAGAGTAAAGGGTTGGGAAAAGGTTTTGCAATCAAATGGACCTAAGAAACAAGCAGGTTCTAACAAAATTGATTTCAAATTAAAATCAATCAGAAGAGATGAAGAAGGACGCTTTATACTCATAACAAGAACAATTAATTCATCAAGATGCAGTCTCAATCTTGACCATCTATGTCCCTAATACAAGAGCACCCACATATGTAAAAGAAACTAAATCTCACATTAAACCCCACACACTAATAGTAAACTTCAACAGTACACTCTCAACAATGACAAGTCAATCAGACAGAAACTTAACAGAGGAATAAGAGAAATAACAGATGTAATAAATCAAATGAATTTTACAGATATCTATAGAACATTCCACCCAAACACAGAATATACTTTCTTTTCAGCACCTCATGGAAGCTTCTCTAAAATTTATCAGATACTCAGTAACAAAGTAAACTTCCACAGATACAAAAAATTTGGAGTAGCCCCATGTGTGTTATCAGATCACAGTGGATTAAAGTTAGAATTTAACAATAATACTACTCTCAGAAGGACTACAAACTCATGGAAACTGAACAACTACTGAACCACCCCTGGGTCAAGGAAGAAATAAAAAAGAAATCAAAGTCTTTCTTGAATTCAATGAATATGAAGGCACAACATATCCAAACCTATGGGACACTATGAAAGCAGTGCTAAGAGGAAAGTTCATAGCACTAAGTGCCCAGATAAAGAAAACAGAAAGCACACATTAGTGATTTAAGAGCACACCTGAAAGTTCTAGAACAAAAAGAAGCAGACTCACCTGAGAGGAGTAGAAAACAGTAAATATTCGAATTGAGGGCTGAAATCAACAAAATAGAAACAAAGAAAACAACACAAAGAATCAATGAAACAAAACACTGGTTCTTTGAAAAAAAATCAACAAGATTTACAAACCTTTATCCAAACTAATCAAAACACACAGAGAGAACATCCAATATAGCAAAATCAGAAATGAAAAGGGAGACATAACAACAGACACTAAGGAAATACAGAGAGTCATTAGGACATATTACAAAATCCTGTGTGCCACAAAAAATGGAAAATGTGAAAGAAATGGACAATTTTTAAATAGATACCATATACCATAATTAAATAAAGACCAGGTGAGCAATTTAAATAGACCTATAAACTCCAAGGAAATAGAAGCTGTCATCAAAAACCTCCTAACGAATAAAAGCCCAGGGTTGGATGGTTTTAGGGCAGAATTCTACCAGAACTTTTAAGAAGAGCTAATACCTATACTCCTCAAAGTGTTCCACATAGTGGAAACAGAAGGGACATTGTCAAACTCTTCTTTTGAGGCTACAGGTACTCTGATATCAAAACCACACAAAAACTCAACCAAAAAAAGAGAATTACAGACCAATCTCACTCACTAATATGGATGCAAAAATACTCAATAGATTACTGGCAAACTGAATCCAAGAACACATCAAAAAA
>LOEQ01004263.1:111415-130683 GCA_001685075.1 Bramus lutescens
TTTGCATGCAAATGGATGGAAATAGAAAACACTTTAATGAGTGAGATAACCCAGACCCAAAAGGATGAATATGGTATGTACTCACTCATAAGTGGATACTAGCTATAAACAAAGGATATTGAGCCTATAATTCATGATCCTAGAGAAGCTAAGTAATAAGGTAAACTCAAAGAGAAACATATAAAAACCCACTTAGAATTTAGAAACAGACAAGATCACCTGACAAAATTGGAAGCATGGGGGCAGGGGAAGAAGAAAGGGTAGAAAGAGAAGAGGAGTGGAGAAGGGGAGGATTGAGGAAAACTCGAGGGAATGGGATAGTTGAGATGAAGGAGGGACAGAGATGAGAGCAAGGAAAAAGATATCTTGATTTTGGGAGCCATTATAGGGTTAGCAGAAACCTGATTTTAGAGAAATTCCCAGGAATCCCACAAAGATAACCCTGGCTAAGACCCTAAGCAATAGAGGAGAGGGGGCTGGATCTTGATTTGCCCTATAGTCAAACATACCTTAAATATCACCGTAGAAGCTTCGTTCAGCAACAGATCGAAACAGAGGCAGAGACCCACATCAGAGCACTGGACTGAGCTCCCAATGTCCAGTTGAAGAGTGGAAGGAATGAAAATATGAGCGAAGAGGTCCAGACCATGAAGGGTTCATCTACTGAAACAGTTTACCTGAGCTGAGAGCTCACCAACTCCAGCTGGACTGGGAAGGAATAAGCATAGGACCAAATTAGTCCCTCTGAATGTGGTTGTCAGTTGCATGGCTGGGACAATCTGAGGGGCCACTGGCAGTGGCACCGGGATTTATCTCAACTGCATTTACTGGCTTTTTGGGATCCTGTTCTCTTTGTATACCTTGCTCAGCCTGGATATAGTATGGGGGGTCTTGGACCTTCGGTAAAGCAATGTCCCTTAGCCTCTCTTAGGATTAGATGGGGGTAGGGTGTGTGGAGGGGATGGGAGGAGGGGAGTGACTGGGAATTCGGATTGGTATTTTTTAAAAAACTCTAATAAATTTCAAAAAATAAATATCTCTTGTGTTCTAAGAAACTACAACATTTGCTGGGCCTCATTGCCAATGTTAATAACACACATTGACCTCTTAAGGTCAATTAAGACTTGAGATTGCTTTCATACTGTACACTCAGGGTATTCTTTTGAGTTACCTTTAAGAGACTAATGCAACAGCCAACATTTCTTGCCTTGGTTTTCCCTTGTAATCAGCTTTTACAACCCAAGCTATTGTATAGCTGTAATCTTAAATTATCAATGTTTCATGTCTTTGGAAAATGAGTAATGCATGTGTTTTCAAATGTGTGTTAGGGCAATCATTTTCTGAAAACAGCAAATATAGGTTAAAAACAATATACTAAAATTATATATAATTTATACATAATATAAAATTCATAATACATAATATATAAACAGTAAATAATTTATATATAATTAAAACATAAATATAGAATACAACATGTGGCTATTTCTTCATAAACAATAATGTTTATAATATTATTATCTGAGACTTTTGGCCTCAGTGACATAATCCCTTGTAAATCTGTTAATGATTTCTTTAACTTATCCCTTATTCATTCTCCCTGTCTTGCTTTCTATGATGCTCAATGAAAGAAACATTAAAGCTGTCTATGAAAGACACCAACACACCGGAACTCCCACATGTGGACAAATTCACACGACAGCATCATCACAGGCACAGAGTAGACTCATGCAGCAAATAGACAGGTACAATAGAGACAACAGGGACGGTGAAATACAGAGTTCAAATCAAGGCTTGATCGTAGTTAATGGACACCAAGGGGAAGTGCTCTGATTTCTGTCCTTAATGAGACACTAACACACTATGGCTGACTCCAAGTCTATTAACAATTCATTCAATCTGACCACAGATTTCATTATATTTTCAACCATCTGTTAGTTACTTGCAAATGTGTTCTTTGGAGAAAGTTCATTCATTTCCTTTATGTATTTTAAATAGGATCATATGCATTTTGTTGCTATTGAGTTGTGGAGTTTCCTAATAGATTTTGGAGATTACCTTCATATCAGATATTTGATTTCAACAATTTTTCTCATTCCACAGATGGTCTATTCATTTTCCTGAATGCTGCTTTGCCATGAAAAAGCTTCTTAGTTTGATATCACTTTTCTATATTTGCTCTTGTTCCTTGTGCTTCGGGTGGCATATAAAGAAAACTCGCTGGCAAGACCAATGTCAACAAATTTTTCATAAAACTTTCCCTTTGGAGGTTTTACTATTTCAGGTCTTATGTTTAAATCTTTACTCAACTCTGAAGTTACCTTTGTATACAATATAAGAGAGGGTCCAATATTTCACTATTTTTTTAACATTGACATACAATTTTCCAATTCTACACATTGTATATTCCTAAGAATACTGTAAAAGGTCAGTGATTTGTGCAAGAGTTTATCTTGTGTTCTCCATTACCGTGAACATATTAAAATATTGCTGAATCATCTTGTTAGTTCATTATATATGTAGTTCACACACATACACAGCCCATGCACATATATTTCATCGAATAATTTATTTTTTACGACAATGTTTATCATTTAAACATTCCATATAATATATTTCATTGTATTCCCTCAACTCCTCCCAAAAACTTACTGCTCACTTTTTATCCACCCAACTTCATAAGATGTCTCTCTTTTTTCTTGGAAAAAATGCACAAAACAAGTACAAAAGTATATATGAAATATGAAGTCGGGCTTTTGGGGTTTTTTTTTTTGGCTTTTTTTTCCTCTGGCCTGCCCCTTACCTGTGGTTGATATACCCAGTGTACTTTACTGGAGAAAACTGATTTTCTGCTCTCCCAGAAGGTATCAAATTCAAATAACAACTTCTGTTTCTGATATTTTTAAAGTATGTCCACATATAGCTGTTCTGTGAAGACAGAAAGCCAGTGTATTAAACAGAGAAAAAGTGCGCTAAGCCCTTTTGAGTCTGAGCTGACCACTCAGGGGCTGGTGTTTCATTTCTGGGAAATGAAGTTTGTGATGTCTCCTCTTCCTAAAATCTTAGACAAATCTTAGGTAAGATCATGTAGCTATTGTATGGTGCCAGAGATCACAGTCTGGGATGGGTATTGAGGGAGAGGAAATTCATCTCCAAACACTTCTATAGCTGTCTTTATCTAGTTATTAGCAAAATTAAAAAGGACATCTGAGTAGCTGCTTCAAGGTGCCACGCCCACTTCTTGAATAGACAATTTCTCTGTTTATGGAGACTTCTTGGTTCCCTCCCACAAAATCACGTTGTTCCCTCCTCGTATAACAAACAGGCAGGTTTGACTGGTGAGTTATATGGTTGCTGGTGAGTTATATGAGATCTCGAATCCAACTCCACCTTCTATTTATGGACAAAAGCTTTTTACTTTTGTCTTCATTCACATTATTTAAAACTTTAAATCAAGTTTCAGAAAATCCATTTTTCCCCTTGGACCTATCTATAAATACAGAAATTCTTTCATGACCAGCTTTTACATTCTAAGCCTTCCTTGAGGAAACTTATCAAGTTCTTCATTGTTCATCTACCTTATTTTATGCAACAATCAGAAAATCTTGGGGCAAGGGTAGCAAAATTGTCTTACATTGGATTATCACATATGAATTTGTGGGTGAATAATAGGAATAGGGTCTGTTTATCCATAAGCTATTACATACTGGCTATTTCTGTACATGACAACTAACTTGCTTCAAAAGTATTTTGAAGAAGTTGAGGGTAAAGGCCAACAAAGCTCAAGAGGGTTCCTACCTGCTCTTTGCCCATAAGTCAGGCTGACTGAAGGGCCAGTTATGAATAAACAGTGAAGCAGAAGAATTTGGCTTCATATTGAGGCAAAGAGAGGTTTTATCATTCTTCCTCTTAGAGTCAAAAACAACCAGATCTGTGCCCATTGTCAGCCCTGTTTAAGCCCCAGTCTCAGACAGCGTTGCTAAAAGGAAATAGCGAGAACTTTCTATTGCCAACCTTCCCAGAGTTTTACGCATACACTAGGAGACCTCAATGAGCTAATGTAGAACCTTTCTACCATGAAGCATTCACTGACAGCATGGTTCCATTAGGTAAACGTTCTTACTCACCAGTGGAGAAACAGGTGAGAAGACTACCTGGACAAGATGGCTCCATTTCTTTCCCCACCTAAGTGAGGAAAGAGGGCTGAGAGACAGTATTTCCTCTGTCTGTGAACATATGAGGACTAAAGGGATATGGACGGGAGAACAAAGTGTTGTTCATTGAAAATATGACCCATTCCTGCAAGGCAGGGGTTGAGGAAAGTGCCTAATTGCATTCACATCATTCAATCTTTCAAATAACCTACAAAAAGAATAGTTGAGCTACCATTGAAGAAATTGTGCTTTAGGACATGAAGTATTGCTACCTGTTGGATCTCTAATTTTGTGCACATTAGGAGGAGTACAAACCACAGGCTCCATTTACCATACTGCTCGAACGCTAAGAGTTCACGTGTCCTCCCCAAGCATTCTCAGCTATGTTGTATAGGGGTCATGCATGATGTGGTTCCTACCATTGGACTCATACGTGGTTCCTATTGACTGACCACAAGGCTCAGCATCTATGTTAAGGGGATTACCTCCACAGAAGTCAAGAAAACATGACTGTCTTTAAAGTAGAACATATTGATTCTATGACTCTATTTACTTGTGTTATTTACAGTGGGGTGTGTGTGTGTGTGTGTGTGTGTGTGTGTGTAGGTGAGGTCATACATGGATGTGGCTATGAAACCAGATTACAACTTCTGATTTTGGTATTATTGTACAGTAATGATGTTTATCTTGTTTTTGAGACATGGTCTCTCAATAGCCTAGAGCTCATTCACTAGGATAGACAGGTATCCGCTTGTCTCTTCCTCCATAGTGCTGGGATTCTAAGTGCACACTGCCATACCTGTCTCCTGAAGATCAAACTCAGGTCCTTGTGCTCGCAAGGCAATTACTTTACCCCCCGAACTATCTCCCAGGCCCCTATTTAGGATTTTCTTGGGAGACATGTTACAAGTATCTGATGTATGCACCCAAACATACCATGCACAAATCTTGGCTTGTATAGCTATCTGAGAGAAGGAAGATCACTCATAGGCTAATTTGTATGAACTGTTCTGCTTCATTCATGCAACTTTGGTTCATGTCCCAGGACTTGGTTTTTGGGATAGGTAGGCAGTCAGCTCTCTGGCAGATTAACTATTTTTGATGAACATACCATTAAATGCAAGGTCTGCCTAAAAAGAAATAAAGAGAAGAGAGAAGAAATTATTGTCTCATTAAGCATATGATAATTGCAATTATTCACCAAGAATTATGAATCACAAATGAGTATTGCAGAGTCAATTGGGAAACAATTTGGCTATAAATACTCATATTAAGCAGCCTAATGAAAGCCTCTTTGCTTTAGAAATTTCCACTCTTGTTTTCATCGAGTGTTTTGTAGAAGTACAATCTTGATGAATTATTCCTGTCACTTGCAATGCAGGAACAAAAAATGATTACAATAAATATGTTGATGGCTTCAAGATTTTCTGATAGTAGTAATATTACCTCTAATATCAGTGCAGAGATTTCAAAGGTTTTTGTTTTAACTCAAAATTACTATTTCATGTGATGCTCACAACATCATGTAATATAAAGCAAAACAGAAATTCTATCATTAAATTTATAGCTGAGCATAATGTAGTATAGAATAGTATAATGACAACCCTGAGGTGTAGTCAATTTCTGAGTTGAATCTAAGTCTGCCTTTTCACAATGATTTTTCCTTGAAATCACATCCCGTCCATTTTCCATTCGAATGCTTTTATTTTAACATACTAAACCTCGAACTCAAATTGACTTGACCAATAACAGAATTTATAGGCTTATGTAAATGGACTTTATGTGGAAGATTAATGAAAGTGCGTAAGTGCTATTATTTTGTTTCATCTAGCAGCTCAGAAATAGTAACAAGTGTTTTGTTTCTATCTCTTTACTTTCTATAGTGCCTACCCCAGGAGAGAGGGAACTGGGAAGAGTGGAGAGAGGAGGTCTGTGGTCAGGATGTATTGTATGAGAGAAGAGATAAGGGGAAAAAAAAAGAACTATTCATTCTGTACCAAAGAATGTCAACAACAGCTCAGGAACAGAAAGAGAATGACAGTCTACAGGAACAGAATCAAAGCTACATTCTCTTCCCTCGGCATGAGCTGCTGAGGTGTGCCTGACCTAAACATCCCTTCCCTGCAATCTAGCATCCACGCTACTAGAAAATGCTGTGTGAGCTGCCAAGAGAAAAAAGCAGCTAGCCCTCCTAGGGAGCTACAGCAGGTATGAAACACAATGACCATCATTGCAAGGTGTCCTTAAAGGTACGACAAGTATCACTCATCTGTCAATGGTAGCCAACCGATTCCTGCCTTGAGTTCTTGCCCTGACTTCACTCGGTGCTGGGTTGTCATATCAAAGTGGAATCTACAATGCCCCTTTCTTGGCCCATGTTACTTTTGATCATGGTGTTTACCACAGCAATGACAAGTAGAGTTGGCAAGAGTGGAAATGGATTTTGAAGGGTCTCAAATAAATGTGCACATTAGACCCTACCCTGCCACTTGTTACAAACAGAAGCAGTTTCTAGAGGCAGAAGTGTGTAGCTATGAAATCTAGAAGATATATCTGTAATTGTGAGTGAACAGGGTTAAAAGTATATCTGGGTTGTCAAATAAGCTAGAGACTGGAAAGACCATAGAGACTGAGGATCCAGATAAGCAATGAGAATTAAATCCTCAAGATCAGCAAGCATCTCCAATGATCTTTGACACTATACTTAACTCACTCCTGTTATTTTTCCTTCTATTTTCACAGCTTGTAGTTTCTCCTAATATTAGGTCACACTATAGCAACAGTGCTTACTGATTCTTGATGCTATCTTTATCCATCACACTTCAGCCATAACTAAAAGCTCTTATAAAACAATTATTTCACTTTCTTGTTCAGGGTTTAGTTATTACAGTAGCATTTAGAAGTGAAATCTAAGCAGTGGATTGTGTTTTATTTGAAACTTGCTTCAAAAATGATGCCCGTTGCTCATTTTCAAAATTTCTGGAATAAAGAACTTAATCATTATTCCCAAATTCCCATCTAAACATTTACCATTCCTAATAATCCTAGGAGTAATACTATTCACATCTTTGCGCAGATAACTTTAAAGCAGATTCCAAGAAATGGAGTCACCACGGGAAAAGGGAAACATATATGTGCTTTTGCTTAGATATCATTTAATTCCTGGTCATAAGCAATGTACAGTTTTACCACCCTGCCAATAATGTGTGACAGCCCCATCTCCCCACAGTCTCTAAAACAGAGAAAACTGCAGAAGCTTAGTTCACAGGCCAATTGGTAAGAACTGAGTTGTATTGAGACATCAGTTTGTGCTTCTGCTATGGCAATGTGGATAAGCACACTTTCATGTGGCTAAGAATCATTTGTAGTTTGTGTCCTATGGACTCTACTCCTTGAGCCCTTCATCCTATGAGGTCATCAATGTTATTCTATTGGCCTTATAGGTCTTCAATGATGACACATTGGCTGTGACAGAACATGCAAACGTTTGATTCTGTATCACTCATCTTTTTATCATGGTATGTTTTTCATGGATATTATTTTCAAGGTATAGTTTGCATATCCCTTTATTCAGAGCCTGATTTAAATAAGATTCTGAAAGGATGTCTGTCTCAGGATTTGGCATTCAATCTGAGAGCCTTGACAGTAGAGTGACTCCTCATTCATGTTTGCCAGCTGTAATGGATGGCTCACGAGTAAAGCTTCCAATGAGAAACTCAAGGAAGTCTTGGTCAAACTAGGATGAGTTAGTCGCTCTCTATGAGAGTTGGCATTGATGCAACATCTTGGGAGACCAGATAGCACTGATAAGGAAAAGGATGACCCTCTTCACAAAGCCCTACCGTAGTGTATCCATTGTGATAGAGCCCCTTCGTACACACGCTGTACAAGTGCAGCAGCGAAGAGAATATCCTATTGAATTAATCAGATTACACAGCCCGATTGTGGGAGCTCACCACTTCTAGGTGGCGCGGGGGTTGGCTACATCCTTCTGAAAGTCTTCAGATGCTCTTGACAGACTTTGGTACAATAGCAGCATAATCTAGTCACATCTTCTGGAACCCGTTTTTCTGGCATCAGTAGAAAGTTGGCTTCCGGTTCAGTTTCAAATGTTCAGATTGCAGTATCTTTTCAAAAGAAACTTTATCTTCTTCACCAAATCTATGCAACATAAAAAACATCCTTTCTAGGTTTTGCAAAAATGGTGATAAAAATTTCTGGTTGGATAAAGAAATGTCAGGAGGTTTGAAAAGTGGACTTCGCTCCCCTCACATCAATTCTGTAAAGGATCTCTCCAGAGAAATACATGATCAGACACTTTTAAAGACCAGAAAAAGACCTCCTACAAATTCACACAGGCTTCTTTTCCCATGCATCTCTTAGTGCTCCAAAGGAAATGTTTACAGGCTTAACTGAGAAAGCAGTGCCTCTATTCTCGGAATTAAGAATAAGAGTAAAATTGCTTCATTTTATTTTTTAATACCTGTATCTGACCATATTCTGTCCAACTTTCTTTTTAACCCCTTGGCTGTCTTCTGTAGAATACACTTGCAATCACCTTTGGTTGTTAGAGAGTTTACTCAGGTCAGATAATTTAAATCTCCAGCCTCAAATGCAATACAGTGGTGGTCCTGCCCTACCCAGTGGATCTCATGCAGGTGTGGGGTGGGGCAGCACTTTGGAGGTGAAGGAGTAAGCTCACAGTAAAGCTTGCAGAAGTAGAGTTTGCCTAGTTGGTTTCCGGAGGGTCTCCCATCCTTTCCACATTCATGTCAAGGTTTACTGCATAGCTTTGAGCCACAAGACAGCAGGACAGAAGGAAGGGTGTTGAGAGACAGGGCTATATCCATGTCTTCGTCTTACTGAAGCTAATTCCATGTGCTGACGTCTCCCATCAATGTAACCATGCAAGAAATGTCTGAGTAGTTTTGCAGAAGTAGAATCAAGTGTCATTCTAGTTTCCCACCCCATCATTAAATCGAGGTAGATGTGCATAACTACAGTAACTCATGCCCCTAAGATGGCCACATATTTCTCTCTATATGAGGTTCCTCTCTTCTCTAGACATCAAGGGAACCATCTCATACAACTGTCCCTCCTGTCTTCTAAATATTTCATTTCACTTAAAAACATTTGGGGACTCTTGGGATGCTATTCTACACTTAAGAATACAGATCCCTCACTTTCTGACAGGTATCCATTCCTAGTCTCGTCCACTTGCTAACATCATCGACCCTGCAGAATTACATAGTCCCTAAGTGACTTGAGTAGGGCTTGGTTTTACTGTTCCTTGGCTCTTGAACCTTACTGTCCATGTCGGTGCTCCCTGATCTAACTCTTTTTCATCATGAAAAATAGGTTTGGTGTGAGCCTCTGTCCTTTCCTTCTTGGCTGAAACCCAGTCATTCCAAACTGCTATTGATCTTTGAAGTTCTGCCCTCAAACATATCCAGGTAAGAGGCAATCTTTAGTGTCCTTGGAAACTCTGAATTCGGGTGAACAATATTCTCTGCCAAGAGCTCCAGATTCCACAGACAAATAGCGCAGCGGAAAGGATGGGCGATGACAGCAAATCCTTCATTCAGACACCAGAGATTCACTTATAATTAGGGGAATGCAGAAGTCTTTGGATGAAGAAAAGTCCAGGAACATCCTATAAACTCCCCTCTGTGTGGTGTGAGGACAGGCCTTAATAAAGAAGAGATGAGAAAAGCAGAGATGCAGCATTGTGAGGCAGTCTTAGAGATAACAGCTAGCACACTCATGCTGGCTGTTTGAATAAATAATAACAAGGTATTTCCAGTCTGGTAAGAAGAAGCTGGGCAGTGGAGGTGCACACCTTTAATCCCAGTACTTAGGAGGCAGAGGCAGGAGGATCTCTGTGAGTTTGAGCTCAGCCTGGTCTACAAAGTGAGTTCTAGGACAGTGAGGACTATTACACAGAGAGACCCTGTCTCAAAAAACTAAAAAAAAAAATGAAGCTCATACATAGGTAGATAACAAAGCACAGGCTCGTTTATTTTTCCTCTTCTCTGTGCGTATTTTTATGCAATCGGCAGCCTGAGAGAAACAATCATGGTTGTGTTCCAGACTCTGCGATGATAATCAGGGACATTGGGACTGGTTTGGCTGTGCTTAATAAATACTTAGGGATGGGGTCTAGCCTCAGCTGGCAGTTGTCATAGGCCAGCTATATCATGAAAGCAAGAGGCCAAATGAAAATGCCCACCCAAATTCTTTCTGAATAAATATATTGGACATTGTGCTCAGTGAGTTGTGTGTTTTTAGAGAAAATTGTTTGAAAATAATATCCAAGGGCAGTTTGAAAGAGAAGTTATTGCTTGTAATAACTGAAGGGAACTAAGTGCTTAAAGACAAAACGATAGTTTAAGCTAAAGCCCTATTATCTTTATCTAACAAATTCAAAGTAGCAGGAGCATATTTTAATTAAGAGAACCAAACTCTGGAACCAATATGAAATGCACAGAAAAATCCTGGAAAATAGACCTCTTTCCACTGTTAAAATACAGTCAAAGCCTATTTATTGAATTCATTCCATTCTTTTGTTTTGCTTGCTCATTTAAATTCTTTGAGAATTTCATACATATACACAACATAATTTTATTTTTATTTTTTTGATATTATACTACAGTTATGTTGTTTCTCTTTCTTTTTCTCCTTCCATACCCTTTTATGTGTCCCTCCATTCAGATTTATGGCCTCTTTTTAGCACTAATTTTCTCATGTACATACACATGCATATATCCGTATATGTGTTCCTTAATTTATAAAGACACACTGCTCAGTCTACATGATGTTAGCTGTATGTACATGTTTCCAGGACTGACTTTTAGTGTTAGATAACCATGTGATGTGCTTTCCCTAGCGAATACTATTCCTTCCACTCCCAGCATTCCTTAGCTACCTGTAGCTCTTCGCATATTTTGATCACATCTAACTCCACTCTGCCCTTCATCTCCTCCTGGACCACTCCCTTCATCTTCTTCCCTACTGTAACCCACCTGGAGCCATAGTCCCAGTGAAAATTCAGTAGCCATCTACCAATATTCAACAGTTGCCAATAGTTCTTCAGTTAAAAGTCAGGCTTCCTGAGCCCTCCCCAACTGGTTTATAAATGAGACAATTTTATTTGTTTTTTAAAGCATTTACTCATATTCCTTCTTTCATAATAAAATCATTAATTGTTTCTCAATTAGTTCACTCATTTATTTGTTAGATGCAACTATAAGACCCTATTTTAATTGTGATATCTAAAATATATTTGTGAATTTCTAAATACCCATGTGTCCAAGTCTTTTTTTTTTAATTTTGTGGGCCAATAAGATATTTAAATAGGTAAAGTCTCTTGTTATCAAACCCGCATCACCTGAATTTGAACAAACATGGTGGAGGGAGAGAACTGACTATCACAAGTTGTCTTCTGATCTCCACAAGAATGTCAAGACATGTGCACACACATGTCTCTCTTTCACACAATAAATATATTTGAAATATAAAATTAATTTAAAAATGTAACTCTCTTTGACCTAAGAATAATTTATTTCTGTTACAGATATAAGCATTAATTTTAATACTTGTATATATGGAGGGTCAGTAGTGATGACTGAATCTAGGGCCCATGAACGCTGGCAAATATTCTACCACTCAGCTACATTTTTATCTCAATGTTTAATTATTTCATTTAAAAAACATTATATGTGATACAGAATTTTCTTTTGTAAGCTTTTTGTTCTCAGTACTGATTTTAGGATATTTTGTGTACATGACTTACATACATGTATGTCAGAGGGTTTTGCTTCTATCTATATCTGAAAATTCCATTTTTACATCCAGCACCTTTGGCTACCCTTTCTTGTAATTACTGTTCTTTTCAACTCTATGATACCCACTTCTTTAGAAGAACATGGCTGAAGCTTAGGCTACTATACTGGTGGGCAGGTGCACTTAATCTGATTAAGCATTGCCTCGCTGCTCTGCAGAATAGCCATAATGTTCTGCATTCAGCACCCAAGCGAATTATGCACCTTCTACTTTTGCCAATAAACATCACCTTTATAATGAGTTTGCTGTGAATATCTCTTGGGGACACTCAGGAAGCTGAATACAATTAACACAAATAGAAATGTATATTCTCAGAGATCAGTGAAAAGAAGCTGAGAGGAATACTGACCTATGATGTATTTAAGGCACAAAGGGATATTAGCTTTGTTAATAGTGCTAACTAGATGGCATGTTAATGCCACAAGGGGTACACAGCTGTCTCACCTTTTAATTAAAACAGTGTTTGACTGTATATGTTTAACGTACATGGCATAATGTACAGGTGCATAAAGATCTCTTAGTCTTTTTCAAGACTACATAGTTTATTACCTTATAAGGATGAATCACAATTAATAACAACTCAAAGACAGATATTGAGGTTCAACCTGAAGGTTAGAAAACCAAAGCACACAGCCACTGGCCCTTACTTTGACCTCAGTATAAAAATGGTGGTCCTACCTCCAGGAATATCAGAATGAGACTGAGACTGAGAGCTGTCTTCTCTCATTTTGTAATCCACTACTTCCTGGTTTCTATGGTAAACTAGTGTGGCTACTGGGGTTAAAGGTATGTGTCATTGTTGCCTGGTCTGTAAGCCTAGTCACTGTGGCTGTTTTACTTTTCTGATCTTCAGGCAAGCTTTATTTATTAAAATACAAATAAAATGGCACTACATAAGGATAATCTCACTTCTTAGTCTCAATGCCAGTTTTGGATTTATCATTTGAAGCTGTGGTAATGACACAGCCTTGCACAATTGTAATTTATCATTATAAATGTTTTTATCCAGGCCTGGTCTCAACTTCAACCCAGGGGCAGAGAATTGAGATCCAAATCTTTCCGTGTTCTTGACAGGGATGTTACACCCAGGTCCAAGTTTTCAGTCACCTCTTCTAAAGAAAATACAAGTAGAAATGAAAGACCTGAAAATCATGGTAACATTTGGAGATTGGTCCACACATTTCTCCCTAGAGGCTGATTAATAGAAATGTGTGATTAAGTGGCAGGGTGTGAGGACATTGAAAGTCATCAGGAAAGACAGCATTTCTCTGTGACACAGAAAATATGGGAAAGCTGCCAGCTTCTTTTGACTTAACTTTGCTACAGAGAAAAACTGGAAGACTTCAATAACAACATTGCATATATCTTTGGATATTATAAAAACTACTTGGTGAGAATTTTGAGGGACAAATTCTAGAAATAAGGAGCTCAAAATGATGAGGTCAACCTTTGGTATTGCCTTTCTTTCCAAGATATTCCTGATTTTAAAATAGCAACTGGGGGGCTCTCTATGAGCCGCAGTAGGAGCAGTTTTGGAGTCCAGTAGGTCTGTAGGTCAATTTCATGTAGTTCAGAAACCAACCAAAAGGAGGAGCTCTTGATCACAAATGAGATTCCACCATGGTGCTGAAAAATCATTTTGTTAATGTAGATATTAAGCAGATGTTCACCAGGATCTACCAGAATTGAAGTTCAGCTTTGAAGCAGCTCAAAGCCTGATCAAGTTGAAGAACTTCCCCCAAGCAAAAGGCAAAAGTCCTCTAGGAACTATTTTACTTTGTTGTGAGATTTTGTTTCAAAGTTAAAGAATACAAAATGTCAAACAATTAATAATATCAACAAAAATGTAAGTAAGAACAAGGTAACAAAAAATAATTCTTAGACAATGATGGGAAGGGGCACATTCCAGAGACTATGAGGGCTCACTGCTTGCCTGGTGGCGTCTCTGTTCTCAGAAGACAGTTCAGGGTGAGTTGATATCCAGGCTTCTCAGAAAACTGAGCTGCCTGCTTAGAGCTGAATGTTCTGAGCAAGCCCATGAAGCTGTTTCTGTGTCTGTGTCAAATGCCAAAAATAGAACCAGTTGCTGCTACTTCAGCAAGTGTGCCTCAAGAATGAAGAATCGTTGCCAAGATGATAGTGATGAAGCAGGTAGATGATGGCAAGGCATACGCTTCTCCTCCAACATTATAGTCTCTCTCTATAGCCTTTTCTTGGTAGGGCCTGAAATTAACAGAAAGCCAGAGAAAAGGTGAAATGACTTTGCAGATTCCCACTACCAGGGAAGACTGCAGAATGATTTGTTAACTGATGAGAAGTTATACCCCGTTGTGAGAATTCCTTCAGCCAATAGCCTTTAAGATACCAGCCCAAAGAGGAGCTATAAGAGCAGATGAAAAACATGCGCTGCCTCTTCCTGTTGGATGCAGTTCTAGTTCCCAGGGTATGCAGAGGATTGTGGATCACTACCCTTACTATGAGCTTATCCCCAAATAAATAAACCTTTGTTATACTCCATTCTGGAATTTTGTGGAACTCTTTGATATTACTACAACTTGGTGCCCAACGTGGGGCTCAAAACCAGGACCCTAAGATTAAGAGTCTCATGCTCTACCAACTGAGCTAGACATTGGGTGCCAAATTGTAGTTGTATCAAAGAGTTCCACAGTAGCCCACAATGGAGTATAACAAAGGTGTATTTATTTGAGGATAAACTCACAGTAAGGATAGCAATACGCAGGCATCTCTCTGTGTGCCCTGGGAACTGGAACCAAATCCTGCAGGAAAAAGCTTTTACACACTTTTTGTTTGCACTCTAAGTACATGAGATCACACCCAGTATTGATCTGTATCTTGAAGTCTATTGACTGAAGGAATTCCCACAACAATATACCACTAATTGTCCCTTTTGACTGAAACCAAGTAAAATCCAGATGACATAGTAGAATTAGAGATGACCTAAGTGTCAATGCTGTCAAACTGTTAATTTTAGATAAGTCTGATTGATATTTTCAAAAATTGAATTCCAAGAAGAAGAGAATTTTGACAAAGAGCTAGCAATTATGTAGCTTATGAATTCTCACAGCTAACTGAAGAGCTATGACAGTTGATGGCTTCTGGGAGGAGGTATTGTCAGTTTTCTTTAAGGGTGTTTCCCCTAAAAGGTCAACCATAATACAGAGGATTGCTCCACCCTAGGAGTGTGTGTGTGTGTGCATAAACGCATATATATGTACATATATATGTATATATACATATATATATATGAAGACTGGAGTTGATGGATTATTAAATACTTTTAAAAATTAAGCTTAAGAGGTTGGGGTAGTGGGGTGGAATGTAATTTGGGAGATGTTAAAGGGAGTACATGGGACAAAATGTGATCAAAATACATTGTATAAAACTCAAGAAATTAATAAAAGATATTAAATAAATAAACAAAAATTAAAACCCAATCAAAAGTGTTCTGAAAGTATAATTGAATTGAAAAATTCAATGACTGTACAGCCTCTGAGTTACAAAAGATTGTCATTCTCCTGAACTTTTAATCAACTGCAACACACACACACAAAAATCATGATTTTCTTTAAAGCCATGAAAAGTCTGATGAGGGCCTAGTTACAGAGGTTGGGTGAGAACAAAGAGAGTCTAGCTTAAGACTGACTGACCTTCCAATGAGCTTGTGGATTAATCCACAGAGTCTGAACTTGAAGGATTCCCAGATGTACAAATAATTTTCACTGCCAAGAACTTGTCCTACAGGGAAATTGTGCTAGTTAGGGCAGCAATATTTTCCAAGTTGTTTAATAAAACAATTGTTCCGCCAAGAAAGAAATGCTCAACAAAATGCTGTAGTAGATCAAAAATACAAAGTCATTAAGAGGTAGTTCTTGCCTCAGAATTATAAATTTATTTGACCCTTGAAGAATTAAGTAGTATACAAGAGAGTGAAGGACAAAAATCACATTTTGGTTTTAATATAGGCAAATGAAGTTTTTGAAAAATTCAAACCCCACTCACATTTAAAGCCTCCCAGTAAATTAGGGAATTTCTTCAAGCTAATAAATTACAACTTAAAAAGTTATGAGTAAAAAGTCAGGGATCTAGAAAATACTGTATATAAGGTTATAAAAAGTTAATAGTTAAAGGTTGAATATCTTTTCTGTACAAAAACTAATTGGATAAAGATAGCGACTATACTACGACCACTTTAATTTAAAGTTTAATCAAGCTCTTACATTGTATATTAAGTCAATTAAAAATTAAACTGTCTATAAACTGTAAATGTATTTATTTATATTTATATATTATGTACATATATAAACTTTAAATAAAGATAGAATTTTTCAGGATACATAAATAAGACTATATATGCTAAAATCCCCAAAAAAATCACAGATGAATTACATAACTTTGTGGAGCCCAGATCCAAGGAATATATCTATAACACAGACCCATACCTGGAGCTCAGAGAGCACTGTGGAAGAGGGTGCAGAGAGATTGCAAAAGCAAGCCAATCGAGGGATTTGCTGTGAAGTTGTGTCTCAGAAGCTACAACATAAAGTCTTACCAACACGACTGCCCAATTGTGAGCTGAACAGGAATGCAAACCAATACGCCAAACTGGAAGGGAAAAGCCCACAGAATCTTGACCCTACGCAAAGACCTAAGGGCAAACAAATGAAGCTGAGTTGGGGAGACGCGGTCCTTTCCCAGGAAGAGCACAGTAATCAGTTATCCAATACCAAATGGCCAATGCCAAAAACATATCTACAAGCAATATTATATGGCCTCAAGGGGTTAAAGTTATAAATATATACCTGTGAACAACTGCAAATATATGTACATAAAATATATAATATATGCAAATATGCATACATACAAATAAATATGCCTGTAATAACAATTGATATAAAGAGAGTCATAGATTTGAGGAAAAGTAGGTATGATAAAGTAAGGATTTGGAGTGAAGTAAGGGAGTGGACAAATGTAATTAGAATACATCTGAAAAAAGAAATTCATACTGAAAATTATTTTCAATATGATTTTCTAAATATTTGCTTGAATTCTTAGTAACCCTGCTCCCTCAGCCTTTCAAGTTCTAAGATTACAGGTATAAATCACCACACTTACCTTAGGAAATCTTTTTTTCACGGTAATGGTATGAAACATGTAATAGCTCTCAAAGAATTGGAATAAGAAAACCATTCACAGAAGTCTATGAATTATTATTGAGAACAAATAGAGATGTAAAATACTGATTGCACTGATCATGGTGTAGAAGAGACACTATTAACAAACAGATTTTATTTCAAATTGATTTTCAGTCTAACAAAAACATCCCCCAAAATTCTATTAGGATTTCAGAGTAAAATTCAGAACTCAATTCTAAGTTTTATATGAAAATATCAAGGTTTCAAGGCAGAGTGCTACATACCTGTAATTCCAGCAATAAGAACATAGAGAAGGGAAGATCAGAAATTCAAGACCAACCTCAGAATTATCTGGGAAATTAGTGTTCTTCTGCCTTTGTTTCTAAGTCTTATTAATAAAATAATTTAGAAAAGGACTTGAGGAGCATTTATTGGTGTTTGTGAGAAAAACAAGAGAGCAGACAAGCTATAAAATCTCAGCAGCAGCCAAAAAAAAAAGAGAGAGAGATTGGAAAGGAGAAGAGGAAAACACACCTTTTTTTTTTTACAGTGGGACTCAAGAATTTAGGTCGGTTAGCACTGAGGGTCAGCAAGCAGTCACATTCCACAGAAGTGGGTCCATGGAAGAAGATGGGAAGTGCGTGTGTGCAGGGGTCTTCAGAGAGTGAGTAAGCAAAGAGAAAATCAGGGAAAGCATGCTCATGATTTATTTGACCAGTAAGGAAAAGAGATAGAAAAGGGAGAAAGGAAAGTTATGCTTTTAAGGGTTACTCAGAAATAAGGGCATCCCACAAGTGTTACATGAAGAAGCTCTGCAGTCAGTTGCACAGACCCAGGGTTTCTGGGGCAGAAAGTTACATAATCTTATTAATGGGATAATTATTCTGTTTAGCAGGTGAACAGTTTTCCTGAGAGGTGATTTCCTAGCCAGGTGATTGATAGTCCCAGGTGGACTAAATCTTAACGGAGAAGAAATAATATACAGTATTTTTATTTCAATAAAAAATTATAATCTTTGAAACATATCAGAATACCAGGACTCGACCAAGGGACAAAGATAATCCAAACTTTTGACTAGGATGCCAGAGGAATGGCAAAGTGTTACTAAGGAAGTAGAAGGCAGGGCTCATTCTCAGTGAACATTAAACCTACTGCAGTATCGGCATATAGGTAAGCTTAAGGACAAGGTGGTCTTATGAGACCCTATCTCAAAGCAATCAAATCCACCCTATCCCCAGAAAAAGCTAATTACAATATTAGTAGAGAAACTCAAGATTTCCTTTAGGGATTATTAATTCTTGTTATTAAAATAATTTTAAATAGTCTCAGAAGGAAGCACAGGACATTATTAGAGGCTGGGATAAAATTAACAGGCCAACAAGGCAATTAAGTTATAAATTTTGGCAGTAACCTGATAGAGGGAGGTGGAGAGGAAAGAGAGGAAAATCACATCTTCAAGAACAAAGGCCAGTTCAGCAATGGAGGTCAGCAAGCGCTGCATCGTGGATGAGGAGCAGAATGCAAAGAAAGTTCAGAGTGCCAGAGAAAGCACACTTGGCATTTCACTAGTATCAGAAAGAAATAGAGATAGGAAGAAGAGAAGGAAAAATTATGTTTCTGAGTTAGAACTCAACCAAGTGAGCAAGCATGTTGGAAGCCCTTCAAGTAATTGCATCAGAGGAGCAGATCCTGTGGAAAATAAGAACATTATTTCATCAAGGGACTGAGTAGTCCTTTTCTCTCCACTTTGCCTTCGAATGAATCAGATTTCTTGTGAGGACAGATTTCTGGCCAAGTGATTGGCAACTCCACCTGAATTAACTCTGAAAATGAAAAGGTAACTGTACATAGTATTTGGGCATCTTAGAGTGTTAACTCATTACTCAGTCTGAGAAATTGATGTACGAGGGTCATCTGTCTATGTGTTACTTTCATTGGTTAATAAAGAAACTGTCTTGGCCTTTTGATAAGCCAGCTCTTAGGTGGGTGGAGTAGACAGAACAGAATTCTGGGAGGAAGAAAGCTGAGTCAGGCAGATGCATGAAGCTCCGGTCCAAGATGGACATGCGTTAGAATCTTCCCGGTAAGCCACCACTTCATGGTGCTACAAGATTATTAA
>LOEQ01004263.1:138934-151763 GCA_001685075.1 Bramus lutescens
GGCAGCCTTGGCCTATTTAAGGGCTGGGAGAGGCTTGCCCAGGAAGGAGAAGAACTAAAAAGAGGGAGACTCCATTGCTGTAACAAGGTCCTGAATAAACCGCTGACAAGAAGAGCTCCGGTGTTGCGTCGTTCCTTGCTGGACGAGGGTGGGCGCGACAATAATCGAAATGGAGGAAGGACACAGATGAGAGCAAGGAAAGAGCTATCTTGACTGAGGGAGCCATTATAAGGTTAGCAGAAACCTGGCTCTAGAGAAATTCCCAGGAATCCACAAGGATGACCCTGGCTAAGACCTTAAGCAATAGAAGAGAGGGGTTCTGGTCTTGATTTGCCCTGTAGTCAGACCAATGAATACCTTAAATATCACCATAGAACCTTCGTCCAGCAACTGATGGAAATAGAGGCAGAGACCCACTTCAGAGCACTGATGTGAGCTTCCAAGGTCCAGTTATGAGTGTGAGGAATGGGAACAGGAGCAAAGAGGTCAAGACCATGATGAGTACACCCACTGAAACAGTCTACCTGAGCTAATGGTAGATCACAAACTCCAGCAGGACTAGTCCCTCTGAATGTGGTTGACAGTTGCATGGCTGGGGCAGACTGGGGCCACTGGCAGTGTCACCAGGATTTAACCCTACTGCATATTCTGGATTCCTGGGAACCTATTCTCTTTGGATGTTTCCCTTGCTCAACCTTGATATAGTATGGAGGGCCTTGGCCTTTCCACAAAGCAATGTGCCTTATCCTTTTTGAGGATAAGATCGAATGAGGGTGTGGTGGGAAGGTGTGTGGAGGTAATGGGAGGAGGGGAAGGAGTGGATACTTGGATTGGTATTTTTTAAAAATATAATAAATTAAAACACACATATATACAGAGAGATAGACATATGCATATGTGTATATATATAAAACACTACATATTATAATATGAAATTTTCAAAGAAAAATTGTAATTACTAAACTATAAAATTAGAAAAGTCTTAAAATAACTGGTAAGCAATGATATTATGCATATTTCCGTATATTGGACATAAAGCATGTTCCCTTGGGGTCAGAATCATACATTCTTGTTTAAAGATGTGAATGTGTTTTTGGTTGCCTGTGTTGAGTGTAACTGATCCTCTGAAGATAGAATTGCAGGAGTTTGTGAGCTTCCAGAGTGGGTACTGGGAACTGAACTCAAGCCTTATGCATGGACTGTAAAGCATTCGTCACCACTGAGCCATCTCTCCATCCCAGAAACATATACTCTTAATATTATGATTCCCATAATATAGATGACTGATAAATAAATCCTGAACAAAGAATATTAGAAAAGTGAATTCATGTATATTTACTTTAATGTGTCAAAATAGAATAAGAGGAGTTTAGAATTGAGTACATACCTTACATTCCAGTAAGAAAATACTTGCATTATTCCAATAATATAAATGGACCTTAGATCAGCAAAATCCAATACTGATCATAACTGAGAATTTCATTGACTGCCAAGATCTTGTAGCTAAAGAAAGTTGAATCCAAAAGATGTACCAAGAGGAGGAAAGCCAAAAAAAAATGGTATCCAGAAGGTTAACAAATCCATAAACCCATTAAAGCTCATCCTAATCTCTGAGTCACAAAATATGGCATTACTTATGACCTTTGATCATAGTCTGCTGATTTAGAGGTGCTTGGGTCAACTAACAGCCATCCATTCATTCGTTTTCTGGAGAACGTTTAGCTGTTATTTAGCAGAGGCCATGGAATGGGCATTAAGGACTCACGGGTAAAGTTGTAGTTGTCTAATTGGATTTAATAACTTAAATGGGGGAAATAGGCAAGTAATCAATAATAGCAAAATGTGGCAAGTGCTACTCTGGGGCCTCTGTAGGAGAGTATAACAGAGCTGAGAACCTAAGGGATTCTCTAGCCTGGAGAGTGAAGGACTCTTTCAGACACACTGCACAGGTGATAGCACTAAAGTGACTGAGAACAGCTTAAGATGAAGACTTTGGCTTATTTGATGCAGCTAAACAATTCCTGATATGACCTCGCACTCTTCCTAATCTGAACCAGGACGTGGCAGGTAGAAGAAAATTTCTCTCTGTCTCTCCCTCTTCTGCCTCTCCCTCTCTTTCTGTCTCTCTCTCATCTCTCTCTGTTTCTGTCTCTCTCTCAAACACACACACACACACACACACACACACATACATACCGACCATCAATTCTTTATAATTATCAGAAATTAGACAATTTATTTGAAACACAAACACTAACATCACCACGTAAGGGAAGACAGATGAAAAGCCTTGCCAAGATTCATGTCTACTTTACAAGTTGAAAGTCAAGAAAATTCCAAATGGGTATTGGAAAGGTGCATAGGTTCTTTTCTATAGAAGAGGATTGTGGGTAAAATTTAAGCTCAGGGATAGGATGATGATGCTTTTGCACATGACTCTATATCTTCATTCTTCTGTTTCTGAGCCAAAGGAATTTGTAGATGCGTTACTAGTGGAGGAATATAAATACACAAACTGCCAGCGTTGGCGCACACTGGAGGTCTGCTCGAAACACAAGAATCAGGAAATGAGCTTTCTTCCAAGATCCTTTCTCAAAGCGTGAACTTCAGATGACAGGAGAAGTTTATGGAACTTCACATCTTACTCTCAAATTCCCGTCGTAACTTTTAGCTGTCTACGATTAAACAAGTCAGAAACTTCAAACTCCTGCTGCCTCAGACTCTTTTGTTATATCTGAAGACATTCCTTCTAGACACAAAACAAACTGTATTATGTCAGGAGTTATTTCCCCAAACTGGTTCAGAGTATGTTTGCACAACTCTAATGAGTTATATGCTTTTGCTGGCATCACGGCTGAACTCCAATAAAAATGATCTTTGGTACTAACTTCGACATCAGTATTTCCAGGTTGAACACTAATATGTTGGTTTAAGATAAAAATCTTACCCAGAGGTATCTCTTGAAGAAACAAGAATGCACATAAATTTTTTATGCGTGTATTTAGCCTAATCTGTAACAGATCTTAGTCTTATCGCTCTCCACCTGATCTGAACCAAAAGGCCATGAAGTAACAGTCTTATCACGACTTAATTGTTTTAATCTACTTTTTACATAAAGTAACAATTTCCTGCAATGAAAATGATTGAGAAAAGAATGCATTGCTTTACACGGTGTCATTTCTTTCATGCAGGTTCAATAGCAAGAGATGGTGTCTCTCTGCTTCTGCGTTCAAAATGTAGCAACTTCTTGCATGTGGAATGTGTGAAGAAAATGCGGCCTCTTACATGCAGTAGCTGAAGGTGAGAGGAGTCATGGAAGTCCTCAAAAAATTACAGAACAAACTTCAGACGTTTTATACGTATTGGGCATGTGACCTACTGAATTTACTTACAAATGAACCAAACTGTGACTCACGAGAAAGAATCAAAGAAAGAAACGTGGAAGTAAAATCTGCTAACCTCATTGCAGAAGGAGATTTTGTCTATATGTCACCGTGTCCTACAACTGAGAGCAAAGTGATGCCTTCATCAGTCATGCGATGATTTGGCGAGTGCGTAGGTATACAGATGAGTACACGGTGCCTTTCATTAGGCCAGGGCTTCTTAGAATTTCCCCTCTGCAATTCCTTATGATACAGAATTGTTTGGCATGGCTCTGGTATATTGACACATAAAATAAGTATATGAATGATATAAATCATAATAAAATTAAGTTTAAAGCAAATGTCTGGCATTATACAGTTTTACCATTTGTTGAAGACAAAAGCAAATTGACTTACAAATGAGACAAGTGTGATTATTTATTTTAACATCAATAATCATATTTTGAATGAATATTTGATACTGAAAGATAGGGAATCTCAATGTTTTTCAGAATTTATCAATATTTTGATTTTGTCCTCATCAGTGCAGAAAATTCTAATTCACATCAATACATCATACAAAATGGCAGAAGAGGGTCTAGCATGATAAATCAATTCATTTGTGTCACAAACAAAAGGATATGAGCTAATATCAGGCATTCACGGTAAAAGCCATATGTATTAGAACATGGCTGTAATATCAGCCCTGGGGAAGCAAATCCTCAGGATTCATCGACCAGCCAGGCAAGCTTAACAGCTGACCACGGAGATTCAGGACCCTGTCTCACTAAAACAAGGTGAACAGCTCTAGAGGAACAACACCTGAGGGAGGTTAATCTGTGGACCCCCAGTGCTATAGAAACACATGCTTGCACACTCAAACACACATGTACCTCCAACACACATGCACATGTGTGTGTATGCATGTACACACACAAAATGAATAAAATAAAATGACATAAATTTGTTTAGGACCACTTTATAAAATATTATAAAAATTCACATGTTAATTTTTCTATGAATCCAGTTAAGTGATTCAAACAGCAAATTTCAAGTCAAATGTTCTAACAGAAGTCAATCCAGAGATATACTCATTTGATAAATATTGACGAATGACAATTGGAAATAAACACTAAGCATCTTTGTTTTTTGTAATTAAAGCATTATGCTTTCATAAGGGTGGAAAATTTTGTAAACAGAAAAAAATCTTAAATTGGAATGACAATTGGAAATAAACACTAAGCATCTTTGTTTTTTGTAATTAAAGCATTATGCTTTCATAAGGGTGGAAAATTTTGTAAACAGAAAAAAATCTTAAATTCGTAACATACAACAGTCTGGAATCTGAGCCAGGGCGCTTTAGGCAGCCTACATTGACATCCCATGGTACAATAACATATGCACTTCAAAGTATCCATGTTGTGTTCAGAACCAAGATGGCAGTGAGGTTGCAAGATAAAATAAGAATAAATGCTGCCACAAACACTTCAACTCCATCACTCAGTTGACTTTCAATTAATTTTTTGGTCATTGGATATTCAGAAACCTTCAACTGTTGCTGAATTTGGTGGTTATGGTGGTGAGTGAGAAATCAGGAATTAAACCACAACCCTGTTGTCCTTCTGTAGAGTATAGCAAGCTTGCTCATGGTGTATTTAGATTTAAAACCACTCTGTCTTAATAAAACTATGTATGAAACATTCTACATGATCTGTGCCTACAGTGGGCTTTTACACACTAGTTGACAATGGTAATGTAGATAAGCTCAGTGCTTCTCTGCCTTCTATGGTTGCCCTTTCAGATGAGAAGTTAACATGAAGGAATTCATAGTAAGTGTAACAATCCATAATGAAAGGGTTGGTTTTGGATATGAATCAAACATACTTGCTTAGTTTTACCTTACACTTTAGTCAGGGCTATTTTTTCCCTTATTTAAAAAAGAGCCTGAATATAGAGCTATCATACTGTGCAGCTGTGGTGAGGTCCTCAGGACTTCAGGATCTGGCTCATCTCTTGGCCACTTTGAAGTACATCTGGTTCTTCATAGAGTGATGCCTTGTCCAGTCATCATCAATGAGGCTTTTTTTCCAGAAGCAGATAAAAGCTAGTGCCAAGACCCAAACCAGACATTAAACAGTCTATATTGGACGTTCTCAGTTCCCTTGCCTCCCAGAAATCCTGCAAAAGGTGGGGAAGAAAGATTGTAGGAATCCAAGGGGATGGAGGACACCAGGAGAATTTAGCTCACTGAGTCAACTAAGCAGGGCTCACAGACTGAAGCCGCAAGTCGGGGCCTCCAGTGGTCTGTACCCGGTCCTCTGCCTATATGTGCTGACTGTTAGTTTGGTGTTTTTGTGGGAATCCCAACAGTGGGAGCAGTGTTTCTTATTCTTTCGCCTGTTCTTGGGACTTTTTCCCCTCTATTAGTTGGCCTTGTCCAGCGTGGATATGAGGGCTTTTGCCTGTCTTGTTAACCTTGTTTTTTGTTCTGTTTGGCTGATGTTTGAAGAGGAAATGGAGGTGGAGTGGATTTGGGAGAGAGGAAAGATTTGGGGGAAGCAGAGGGCAGTGAGACTGCGGCTTGCTTGTGTAGCATGAGAGAAAAATCTATTTTCAATGAAACAAAAAGTTTTAAAAAATGTATCCAGGTTCTTCACCTTGCCACATTGAAATCTAGTTGTGCTTACTCTCTTCACTGTTAGGAGTTCCACGTTATCAAATTAAAAGTAAATGTAAGGGCAGTGAACTAATCGCAAAATTGAGAGAGATGAACCCAGAGAACATGAATCCTTTGAAGGAGCTAACTCAACCCAGTTCAGTTCAAATGCATTTTAGCCTCTAGTTACAGCCGTCAGTGACAGTGGGTCCTATTCTTTTCATAGAAAAATGAAGTATAAAAAGTATGTCCCCTACTTCTTGAGAGACTGATGGGCATTATCCAAGTCTACTGACTATTAGCAAACTAAGTGCTTAAGTGTCATCATACAAAACAGTCATGAGATATCTATTTCTATTAAGTTTTTGAATTAACATGGAATAACTGCTCAGCTATCATACTTCAAACTATTTAGCAAGACGTTTATTTTTCTGCTAATATTTTCAATGTTTTTAAATGACCTGGAGTGTCTGCTCCTCTTAATGGTGTGCAGTGCTTGCCTCTATTAATAATTGAAGACATGTGAAGGAGGTATGTTGGTCATATCAGAGTGACCAGTATATCCATTGCCACAGGCATTGGTCATTTAACACAATTTTTTCTTTGGGTGAATGTATGAAAGGATTATAACTTACAGATTAAAAAAATATATTCTGAATTTTAACTTGCATACTAAAGACCAAATTTTCAAATATCTTTTCCCCTTGGAGTCTATATACCTGTCTTTTCTAAGCACCCCTGTTTATTAGTTAGTCTGACTAGTACCTCAATGCTATTCTCTTCTTTGGAATCACTACACACTAATAATGAGCTGAAGCTATAACCTATTGATTTTCCTCGCACAGAAGAACCCACTAATATATTTATCTACCTTCAGTAAGAATATTCACCTACTCCCACTGTAGTGATATCAGCAGACATATGGTTAGATAATTGTTAAACATATTTGTGTAAGAAAAATATTGTTTTGCCCATACAATTCATAGAGACATAAAGCACAGATAAAGACAACTAGATTAGGGATGTAGCTCAGTATGTGCTAAGAAGGCCAGTTAGATGGCTCAGTGGGTAATAGCATTTGCCACAAAAGTCTCCCAACCTGAATTCAATTTCTGGAACCCAAGACAGAGAGATAAAGCTAACTTACAAAAGACTTCCACAACCCCACTCTGGCATGTGTTTAGCCTCTCGCTCTTTAATATGCACAGGTACACAAAATCACACAATAAATAAAAAATTTATTTTTGAAAATAATGTGCTGACAATCTTGTCAGATAATAAGTAATTTGCTTAACAACCTTAAAGTATTTGTTGGATTCCAGTAGCTGGTACCACATACAGTGAAAATCACAGAATTTGCAATAAATCACAAGACCATGACTTAGAAAGACCACAAGAAATTAAAAGAAAAACATAAAAATATTCTAAAAGTTAAAACCAACAGGGCAGAAAATATAAGTCACAAGGTTACAATGATCATTTAAAACAGAAAACTGGAAAAGATAACATGGGTGTTTGGATTCTTCTCTCTTTAGTTAAGGATAAGTGATACAGAAAATGTATATTCCTAAGCTTTTAATGCCTGCGGTATTACATTTCTATGGGCAGCCTTCTTCTCTAATTATACAAAATTACTACATAATTAAACTCAAATGAAGTATCTAAAATAACTGAACTCAGAGAAGCAAAGAACAAAATGATGGTTGCCAGAGGCAGGGAGGAGGGGGAACTCAGGATTGCAAATCAAATGTGTATGATGTTTGGGTAATGTAAGAGGAATGAGTTCCAGAGATCTGTTAGGCAACCCTGAAAATGCAGCGAGCAACATTTCTCTGAACATTTAAAAATCTATTAAATGTACATCTCACATTAAGTGTTCTTCCCACAAAAAATGAGTAAAATGTCTATGCAGATATCACCTATGTGATAAAAATGAATATACTTACATCTCAGGCACATTTCAACTTCAATACCTACATTCACATACTATACCCACCAACTGCTAGGGCATGGTGGATAAGTAAGTTAATATAATAAATCAGATTCTTATGTCATTATCCTATCAGGATAGAACCATCTGGTGATGCAGAGCTAAGAGTAATGTCCTGGGGTAAATCCCTGAGAGAGCAGACAATAAACAAAAGCAAGCAGCCTTGTTTCCTAAATTTTGGAAAAGCTTATCTCAACACTTACAGATCAAGTTAGAAAGCTGCCTACTGATTCATGCCCCTAAGGAAGGCACCTTGAGAGTCACTCTAAAGTTTTCCTTGTGAACCTTTGTGCTGAACTTTGCCACTGTTTCACATGAACGAGAGTTCCTAAGAATTAATTTGCAACAATAAAATGGATGATGAGCAACTGATCCCAGATGCCCTTCCAATCTATGGTTAACTGAGTCTCTGGCTTCCCCAATGGTAGGAGGTTACATCCTATGGGGAAAGTTGGGTAAACCCGCAGGGTTGGGATCATCACAGCTGATCATCCACTGAAAGTCTTAAGCCTGGACTTGACAAACAATTCAAACAGATCATTATTGTTGGACAAGGTCAGTACCCTGGGATTTTCATTTACAATAAAGCATTCTCTCTCTTGTGAGGTTATCCAGATATTTCTGTTTCTTTCTGCATACAACTTCAATGGGGCACAAATACTTGTTCTATAGCTTCAAATTTCACATTTGATTAAAAATATTACAATGTGAAATTTAGAAACTACAAAAATGTGTTAGGCACACAGAAGTTTAAAAAGTACAAAAATATGTACTAGGGAATAAATGACAAATTTTTCTATGCCACTGCAAGAATTTTGTGCATCTTAGTTACAGAAAAGTAAGTTGTGATATGCTATATTTATTTTCTTCATTTTTAAGTACTGCTGTTATTTTTAAACACTAGATAATAACATTCTTATAAATGTAAATAAACTCTAAGTATTTTTTCTGGCAACTGAAATATTTCTGTTATGTAAATATTTATTGACTCAGTACCCTTTTGTTTGTTGTCTCAAAATTATTATAATTGAAAACAGCTTACTAAACATTGTCATATGTGGATAATGGACATATCCTTGTAGTCTTCATAAAAACTTCTTCTATTTCAGACTAAAAGTCTAAAGCACGTAAACCTTTGGTAATGGTTTTGACATATCTTATCAAATTACCCCTGAAAAGAATGTATGTACTCCTTCGTCATACCTAAATTTTATAGAACTGCTTGTATCCTCTTCTTTTACATAGGAATTTCATCAAATTATGGATGAAACTTCTGTTGTATAATTTGTTTTTGTTATGTTGCATGTAAGTCTGGCTAGATTTACATGGAACTATTGGCTTTTTACTCAGGCTTTTCTGTGTCATCTGCTCATGGGGTATACACATCTTCTATGCTTGTTTTGAAGGTTTTAAGATTCTATTGCTGATCCAGAGATGCCAGGAGTTGAGCATATTAATCCTTCACTGATCAGGCAGCTCGTGGTTTCAGCTAGCAAGCATTTGGTTTTGAATTATTCTTGCTTACCATCTGATGGCATGAGATAAAGATAGTAACAAGATTTATTCATATTTATTACATATGACACACAGTGCCAAGGATTTTAAATATTTTATCTCTTCTAACATTAAAAACAACTTTATCAAGTAAATATTATACTTGTCTAATTCTACTTAATAGGAAGAGGTTTAAGGGAATAGTGTCATCCTGGAGGGTTATACAGACAGCAAAAGACAGATTTACTTTCCTAGTAAGACCTGTGTAGGGTAGAGTCTACTGCTCCTTACTTCCTTTCTGTCTTTTTTCCATTATCACATTATTGAAAAACACTACCTACCCAGAACAAGGCTCTACATGTTCTTATTTTGTTATGATTTTACTTTTATGTCATGCTTCTCAAATTACTCTGGAATATGTTATAAAATTTCTCTCAATAATATGTGTAGTTCTTAATAGATAATTATCTTAACAGTACTTCCTGGAATATAAATCTCTTCTTTGCTGTGAGGCCATGCCTGAGTAGCCTATGTTGCCACCTGGTGCAATGATGATATCCAGGCCTGAGCTGCTGCCAAGGCCTTGTCTGGTGTGTAGCTCTACTGCAGCCAACATCTGTGTTGATATCTGTGACTCCTGTTACCACCAAAGACCATGCAAATACCTAGGGGCTGGGTCATCACCTGAAGCCATGCTAGTGTCTGAGGGTCAAGCTGCAGTTGGGGCCAAACATATCTGAGTGGCCTGAGCTGTACAAGGGGCCGTGGTAATACCAAGGCCTGGGCTGCAGCAGAGGGCCATGGGTGGGTCAGTGGCTCTGCAGCAATGTCTGAGTTGATGCCCAGGGTTCATGTTACCACTGAGGGCTGTTCAGAAGCCCTTGGCCTAGACAGCCACCTGAGACCATGTTGGTTTCCAAGAGTCATACTGTCCAAGAGCCATGGAGACATCGGAGTCTGAGGCTGCCAAGGGCCATTTATGTTTGGGACCTTAGTCCTAGTGCAACTGGGGTCAGTGATGATGTCCATGGCCCATTTTACCAAAGAGTTTCATAGGAACCATGTATGTTGAAATCCTAGGGCCTTGTTGAATCTGTCCCACCCTTCAATGGCCATGGGGTAGCTGGCCCTGTCCTTCCCTGAACACTGCAGCAGTAGAGCTGGGCCCCCATGCTGAGAGAGATGCCTCCACCCCTCATCACAGGCTTGGGAGAGCCGACCCTAATCACATGGCCATGGAAAAGCTGGCCCTGCACCTCACTGGGGGCAACAGTCTCAGAGGCCTGGGCTTACCAGCTCAGCTATCACCCAGGCACACATCCTGGGCCTTGGCTTGGCCCAGCCTATCATCTACCCCATCTAGGACCTGCTGTAGTTTGTGAAGGGACTGGTCTTATTGAACATTAGCCTCAGAATCTCTATGACTCTTGCAACAGCAGGATATCCAAGAGGAGTTTCAGTGAGGGTCCAGTGATGATGGTGTACCAGAGGCCAGACCATTGAACCAAATTGACTTACTGCAATGAACAGTTGTTTGTAGGAGTGAATGGACAAAGGGGTATACTGTGTGACATACAGCAGCTCCCCATGCCACTAAGATGAATGAAGGCCTGGCAGAGGTAGGAAAGGAAGGGTGGAGGATTATGTTTTGTTTTGGTCTTAATTAATTGTGGGTGGAGTTGGGGGACCTCTGCAGAGGTGAGGTGCAGATATGGGGGGACTGGAATATGAGAGAGATTAGGGTACATGAAAAGAAATTCTCAAAGTGTCAATAAAGAATTATGTTATAAAAATAAGTAAATAAATCTCATCTTTACTAATAGGAAGTATATATCCAATATTTATCTATTCGTATGAAAGCCAGGGTGCTATCCATATCGTTATGCTTTGGAGAAGCAAGATTTATAAGGATTATGAAACACTAACAATAATGGTAGAGAAATAATTAATAATATGTCATAGTACAAATCAAAAGATAAATATCTTGGATGTCTGGCTAATGAGACCAGAAAAAAAAGTGATTGTTCTGTGATAGCTAAGTGAAAACACTGGACAAATGAGCACTTTAAAATGGTTGGCTGATAACGATGAGGATGCTCTGTAGAAAGGGGCATCCTGTCCAAGCAAAGGCTATTCAGGAACTAAACTGACTACTAAAATCTTGGTGTCAGCCTTCTATGAACTAAAGCAACTACACTGGCCTCAACATTTGCTCACCATTTTTATTTTTATTAGAACTTGTTATTGGTTTTCGCTGTGTTGAACTCTTCGATTTAATGGCTGGTCCACGACATTCACACAGATAGGGCTCTTCTACCACTGTCATCTGGGGAGCATAGCACTGGATGCTGATGACGTGCAGAGGAGAGCAACAACTAGAAACTAGTTGTGAAATTCCTTCCAGAACTAACATGACTAATGAGGAAGTACTTCTGTCTATGTGTTGCCTTTATTGGCTAATGAATGAAGAAGCTCCTTGGGCCTATGACAGGGGCAGAACAGACCAAAGTGGGAATTCCAAGCAGAAATAGAGAAGAAAAGAAGTTGAAGTCAGGGAAACACCATGTAGCCACTGAAGAAGAAAGATGCCTGCCACCAGAACTTTACTGGTAAACCAAGAGCCTTGTAATGATACACAGATTAATAGAAATGGGTTAATTAAAGATGTAAGCATTAGTTAATAAGAAGCCTGAGCTAATAGCCTAAACAGAGTTTAATTAGTACAATTTCTGTGTGATTATTTCGGGTCTGGGAAGCCAGGAAACAAATAAGGGGTCCCTGACCATACATGCCCTGGTGATGATATAACACAGAGAATAAGCCAAATCTTTTCTTCAGATGAAAAGAAAGGTCTGTGTATAGTATTGTGTATTCTACAGCAGCCATGCTCTGAACAGTTTGGTGGATTTTTTTGTTTGTTTGTTTGCTTTTGGTTCTTCTTTGCTTTTTGGAGTGCATGTGTATATGTGTGTGTGTGTGTGCGCGTGCGTGTGCATGTGTGTGAGCTTGACATAAACTGGATCATCTGGAAAAAAGAAACTCAAATGAGAAAATGCCTCTATTAGATTAGCCTGTAGGTAAATGAGGCGACACTTCCTTGATTAATCATTGATGTGAAAATTCCCAGTCTACTGTAGGTCACACATCCTTGGGTTAGTGGTCCTGGGAGGTTTAAGAAAGGTAGCTGGATATCAACTTAAGGGGAAAGCCTATAATCAGTCAGCATTGCTTCATGGTCTCACTTTCGGTTCATGATTCCAGGTCCCTGCCCTGCTTGAGTTCCTTCCTTCCTTCCTTCCTTCCTTCCTTCCTTCCTTCCTTCCTTCC
>LOEQ01004264.1:1318-15449 GCA_001685075.1 Bramus lutescens
GCTTCAGCCATTAGACACTGCCGACCGGGTCTTAGTACACCAGCTCCCTTCCAAATGATCCCTTTCATTAGGAGTCCTCTGCAGGTTTGTGGAGGGTGATTGCAGGAGGGAGGCCGTTTGGCATTGAGCTGATTGTAAGTGCAGCTGCAGGAGCCCTCTCTCTGATTAGACCCGAGATGCTGAAGCCAGATGAATTAATAATAAGTTGACAGGCAGCAGGAGAGACTCTGACACTGTGCTTGTTTATGGTAAGAGAAGTCTTATGTGCTTTCATTTTTACAAAACACCTTTTCTTAAACTCGAAACCACTGGCAAGTGCCTGGAGTAATTAAGCTTATTTTCCCAGAGTGTGTCCCCTCAGGAAAGCCCTTTGGCTAAGCACTGTTTATTACAGCCCGCACAGGCTGAGACTTCTGGGTCATGCTCATTATGAACTGGGGAAGAAAGAGAATGGGGTTCTCCTGCCTGGATGCTGTCTTCAGAGCCGTGGAGCTCTCAAGCTCAGGAGAAATTTAAACCAAGTAGATTCTTTCTCCTCATCCAATTGCAAGAAAACACCCAAACGCAACACAGTCAGGTTAGGATTATTTAAGAGATGTAATTCTATTTCAATTAAAAACATTAAAAAGAAACTATTGTCCTCGATTAAATCTAAGCACAATAACAATGCTACCCAAGTGGGTTCTTTTCCCTCCCATAAATGAAAGATAAACTTCAGTTCTAAGTTATAGTTGTAAGGCTAGCATTTTGCCAGATTTTGTGGTGGTAGCAAACCCTATATTTATTTGAAATTGCTTAAATTTGTACTCCTCCCAGCCTGATTGAGCTAATTAGAACCCATGGGGGAATTATACGGTTAATGGAGGGAACTGTGGAAGTATAAATATGCAATGCAATTAGTTTCTATATTTGTGTGTGTGTGTGTGTGTGTTACAGTCTTGAAGCCCATGAGCAAAAGACTTAGAACAATAGAACCATTGATTCTCAAGCTGCTATGGAAGTCCATAATTATGATATAATATCTTGCCAACCTTTTCATGCATAGAAAGGAATATGAGTATATAAAACCCAGCAATTTCCTCCAAGTAGCATTCTCTATATCAATAGAATACTTTCCCAGTTCTTTCTCCTTCTGATTTTGTTTGTTATAGAGGATAGAAATTCACTTGCTTGAACATTTTAGATATGGTTGAAGGACTTTGTTGCGAGGGACCAAATCTGGTTTGCAATCCATTAAGCAAAAGGCTTCCTTGGTGATATTCCTAGGGAGGAGAGGAGGTCGCTGTCCCTGCCCTTTGCCTACCATAGGAAGATGACCTTGATTTTGATGACTACTGTTAATGCAAATTCATGGCACTTGGATTTTGTTGTGTATTCTTTAATTTGTTAGGGCTCTACCTAGGCCAGGTGTTTTCCTGCACACACAACCTTTGAGGTTTTCCTAGTACTCCAGGATAGAAAGATGCACAGTTCCTGCCTCCTTGATAATTCCAACCCACACTTTTTCTTTACTTAGAATGACTTTAAGTAGCAAAATATACTGACAAGTGATGAGAGAGACCACAGAGCATGGGACCGACATGGAGTCCTTTAGTGTTACTTCCCCTACTTTCTAGAGCAAGGGGCACCACTCTTTATTTTGTTCTGCACCGCCCAAGTTATGCAGCTAACTGTGCATGGGTACAGATGAAAATAACGCAGAGGTCTTGCCCGTTCTCAGCAACCACTTGCTGAGTATTGATCTGTGTCACATGCCACAGTGCTGTTGGGGAGATGCAGGAGCTGCGGTAGGGACTGGGCTCAGTCTTGCTGTAGGACACCTGCCTGTCCATCCCTAGTTGAGGTCTTGGAGATGTTTGGTCTTCAGAAACTATGCCTCTGTCTGTCATGCACAATGCTGTGAGGAATGAGGAATGAGCGCTTCCAAAAACACGAGTATTTGAATTTGTAAGACATTTTAGCATTAAAAAAATCCTGTCTTTAATATGTGTGCATGTTGCGGGAGCTCCTTCCGCTCCTTCAGCCAATAGCTGCCTTCATGTGCATGAGTGTGTGCTTGTGTGTGTGTGGTTTGTCTGTGCATCTCTGTGTGCTAAGAATGCTTAGACATGTACTAAGTACTATTAGTTTTGTAGCCTTTTGCTGTGAGTGGCCGTCACTGTGTTGTACAATAGATCCATAAGACACTTGGGAGAAACTCTGTCAGGGAGAAAAACAAGTGATTCGGAACAGTGCAGCTTTTTGTCCCAGTCACACAGGCTGTGACGTATGTCTCATGCGTGTCCGTTCAGATTTGAGATAACGGTTCTCTTCTGTTACTAGCGCCAACCATTAGCTCTGAACCCACACTGTAAATTCGGATTCTGTCCTGCACCCCCAGACTTTGTTTCCATCGCAGTCACCAGTATGACAACAGTCCCCCATCCTGTTACAGTATGAAGAACTGAAATGTAATATAGTATTTTCAAACATTTATTTTTATTATTTCATTGCAAAACTCATACAAGAGTTCTTTTCAACAGTACGTTTGTTGTGTGACATTTCCTGGGGAGACAGAAATTATTTTTCAACTCATTTAAGTCACCAACAGTGGAACAAATAAATGAGTCCACCCATCTATCTTAGTGAATCAGTAAGTTTGGGAGTGCTTACAGGAGCAGGGGTGAGGTGTTGTTTACAGGAGCAGGGGTTATGGGTTACTACAGTAGCAGGGATAAGGGATTACTTACAGGAGCCTGGATGTTTTAGGTGGAATCTCCATTGCTGTCAAGAGACACCATGGTCACAAAAACTCTTATAAAGGAAAAACATTTAATTGGGGCGGCTTACATTTTCAGAAGTTTAGTCCATTGTCACCAGGGGGCAACCTGGTGGTGAGTAGGCAGACATGGAGCTAGGGATGGAGTGGAATGTCCTGTGTCTTGCAGGCAACAGCAAGTGGTCTTGCTGGGCATATCTTGAGCATATATAAGACCTCAGAGCCCGCTTCCACAGGGACACACTTCCTCCAACAAGGCCACACCTCCTAATAGTGCCGTTTCCTTTGGATTACTTACAGGAGCATCGGTGGGGGGCTCCTACAGAAGTGTGAGGGAGGGTTACACACAGGAGTGTGGGAGACTCGAACATAACTACCTCACTGAAGATCCCACCTCACCATGGGCTCTAACTCAGGAAAGCTCTCATATGTCAGATTCCCTTCATTCCCGTCATTCTTGCAGGACTTGCAGACAGTCCCACAGAAGAACCTTCTCACTTCAGCAATTGTTACTCCGTGTACTACCTTGGGGAGGGGCCTTGTGAGCCTTATGACTTTATGCATTTTGTGACCCTGGTAAGTTATGTCTGCTTCTTTATCCCTTGAAAGATTTTCAAAAATCTTCTTTCTACTTCTTAATGTTCTTACCATGTGAAATTATAAATTATAAAACCATATTTATTTTACACCAAATGAACTATTTTTCTTGTTTATATTTGATACTTCAGAAATTTCAGTTGCTTTTAATGTCCTATTCCTCTAATGATAGAGACCAAAATAATTATTAAATTTCAATGTTTTCTTTCTCTGTCCACTGTTTTTATATCTTTTAATCTTGACAATGAATTCTAAGAGCACTAAAATGTCTCGGTGGTGGGTTATGGGAGTCAGAGTTGGAGTTGTGTTCATTTCGGAGAACACTGTCATAGATTCTGTGAAGGGAGGGCCAGGCACAGCTCCAAACTTGCCATGAATGAGTTTGGCAAAAATCTCACAAGGCATCTTTGAGAAGTCTGTGATTGCACTAGAGACAGGAACTGTACCCAAAGTCTCGCTGGCTGGCCAGCACCACCACCCTGTGCTATGCTGTGATGCTACTATTTTTATTATTATACAGGGTTTTTATACTGGCCAGATTTACGTCAACTTGACACAGCTACAGTCATTTTAGGAAAGGGAATCTGGACAGAGAAAATGCTCCTACCAGATTAGCTTGTGGGCAAGCCTGTTGTGCATTTTCTTGATTGATGATTAATATGAGAGGTTCAGTTCACTGTGGGCAGCATCCCTGGTTGCGGGCCATAAGAAAACAGACTGAACAAGCCATGAGGAACAAGCCAATAAGCAGCACCCTCCATGACTTCTGCGTCAGATCCTCCTTCAGGTTCCTGCCTTGCTAAAGTTCCTGACTTGGAATCCCTTAGTGATTGACAGGCTGTAACGTGGAAATGTCAGATAAAAGAAATCCCCAAGTTCCTTATGATTATGTTATTTTGTCAGCAGAAGCCATAAATAAGATAGTTATATAAGGTCATTTTCATGCAAGTATCTAATGTGCCTCTCCTGTCCTCTCCTGTCCTCTCCTCTCCTGTCCTCTCCTCTCCTCCCCTCCCCTTCCCTCCCTTCCCTTTCCCTTCCCTTCCCTTCTCTTCCCTCCCTCCTCTCTTCTCTCCTCCACTTCCCTTCCCTCCCCTCCCCTTCCCTCCCCTTTCCTTCCCTCTTCTCTTCTCTCCTCTTCTCCCTTCCTCTCCTCCCTCCTCCCCTCCCCTCTTCTTCCCTTCCCTCCTCTCTCTTCCCCTTTCATCTATTCCCTGGATAGTTTTGCTTCTACTTTGATGTTGTTGGTACATGCATGGTTTTGCATAGCTATAAAGTCTCAGACTCACAATTGAGGGAAAATGTGACTTTTGTCTACTTGATACCAACTTAATTTCTACCATATGGTTGTCTTAGGTTGCATCAATTTTTCTGCAAAGGACACAATTTTATTTTTTCACAGATGCATAAAATTTCCTTGTGTATACAATTCACATTTTCCTTACCCGTTCCTCTATAGTTGGACACCTAGGTTAGTTCCATAACTTAAGCTTGTGTGAGGAGTACAAAAATTGCTCATGTGCAAGTATCTCTGAGTTCTGCTGGCTTGGATTCCTTTAAGTATATATAAACTGCTTACAGTTTTGTTGTGTTTCAGGCCTCCAGTTTTATGCATCATCAACTGAGACCCATACAGAAAAGTTTCCTGAGATTGTCTAGTTACTTAAACGAGGATGTTGTGGTTCAAATGACAAATGTCCCCCTTAGCTTCATGTGTTTGAACACTCGGTCCTCAGTTGGTGGCACTATTTGGGAAGGCTATGGAGTCTGTAGGAGGTGGAGACTTTCTGGGGGAAGTGTGTCACTAGGGGCGGGCTTTGAGTGTTTATAGCCTTATTTTTGTTTCCTGTTCCCTCTCTTTGCTTCCCCTGTGAGGATGAATATGATCCCTCTGCTTCCTTCTCTTGCTGCCATGTCTTCCCTAGCACAACAGGCTCTGTCCCTCTGGAACTTGAGTTAAACTAAGCCCCTTTTCTTTAAGTGGCTTTGGTCACTGCATTATGTCACAGCAACAGAAAAATTAACATGGGACGAGGATGGGAAGCGCTCACCTCCTACTCCTGGTCCAAGCCGACCCCACTGTCTCCTAACACAGGATGAGTTTTGGAAGTTCTGGCCCCCCACTTCCAGTCCAAGCAGACCCCACTGTCCCCTAACACAGAATGAGGATTGGAAGCCCTGGTCCCCCAGTCCCAGTCCAAGTCGACCCTAGTGTCCGCTAACACGGGACAAGGATTGGAAACCCTGCCCCCCCCATCCAAGCTGAAACCACTGTGTTCTAACACGGGACGAGGATTGGAAGCCCTGAGCCCCCACTCCCCCATCCAAGCCTACCCCATTTTCCTCAGAGTTACTAACAGGACAGCCTCAGAACCTTCTAAGTAAGACAATACAGCTTCTATTCCCAAGTCTTTCATTAAAGATGCCTGACATGTGCAATTCTTTCCTTTAACAGTAATTTCTTTGTTTTGTCTTCAGGAACCTAGGCAGGAGGAGATAAGCCAATATATCTGCCTGTTGACCCTACAGTTAAAAAATAATTTTTAAAAGAAGAAAATAGAGATATTCCTGAAGCATTAAGGTAGGGGGATCCCCTTTTCCTTTTTTTTGAAATATGGTGTCACTATATAGCCTAAGTTGTCTTCAAATTCATAAATCCCATGTGTCTGCCTTCTGAGTGTTGGGATTATAGGTGTAACCATCACGCCTGGCTAAACGTTTAAAAATTGTGCTCTTTCACATTCCTCAAATCTAGTATTAAGGAAATACCCATGGGCAATGTGTTATTTATGCTTTTCTAGAAGAACAGAACACATAGAATGAATATGTATCATGTAAGGGGATTTACTAGATTAGCTTACACCATAGGTGCTGGGCTGTTCAGCCGGGGCTGCCTGCAGCCTGGAGAGTGGAAGAACCTGGTAGCTGCTCAGCCCACTGGATGATAAACACTGAGCCATCTCTCCAGACCTCTAGTATAATATATGCCGCCAGGTATTGGTCAAAGACAAGCTGAGGTATGGGGAACTTTAGTAAGTAGCATCCCCCCATGGCCTCTGCATCCAATCTTGCCTCTAGGTTCCTGCCCTGCTTGAGTTGCTACCTTGACTTTCCTTAGTGATGGACTGCTCCTGGGAGTGTAAGATGTAATTAACTCTTTCATCCCTAAGTTTCTTATGGTCATGTTATTGAGCCTTATATATTCCACTGACCTGTTGCCTTAGGCTTCCAGAAAATCTGGTGCTAGTATAGACATTGTCAAGTCTCAAGATGCTGCAGCCCACATGCATGACAATCAAACTGCCAGGCAGCCATTCCCGTCCCTTCAGATCTAGGTCCAGCTGTAGGAACTGAAGAATGGCGGTAACAATATGGAGATTCTACAGCTCGTGCTGAAATGCAGTTCTCTGACTCCTTGAGGTCAGAGGCAAGCCTCTGTGTAAGAAACTATGAAATGTAACTCTTTGTATGGATGGCTTTGATAAAGCCAATGTGTTTTTCCTATGGTTAGTTTTGAGTGTTAACAGACTAGAAATTCCTAGGAGATCTGCAAAGCATTCTTTAGCTGTGTCTAACGGGTGTTTCTGAAGAGGACAAACTGAGTGGGGGAAACACCCTAGAATGTGGACGAATGATCCCATTGCCTGGGGCCAGGGTGGAGGGAAAGGGGAAAAGGAGAAAGCCAACGAGAATAGCCCCTCTTTCTCTGCTTCCGATCGTCACAGTGTGAGCAGCTTCCATGGCATGCTCTGTGGCCATGGTGTCCTGTCTCACCATGGATCGCCAGGCAATGGGCCCAAGGACTGAAACCTCGGAAATCTGAATAAAAAATAAAGTTTTGCTTGTTAAAAACTGTCAACTCAGCGATTTTGTCACAGTGATGGAAAGTCTAATGCATTTTCTGTTGAAATCATTTAGAAGCTGAAAAGAGAACAGTTAGAAATATTAATCTCAAAGCCAAATTTCCAGGAACATTGGTTCACGTTTGACCCAGGGGAGTCAGAGAAAAGCATTTCAGAACGAGCTGTAGAGTCTCCATATTGTTACTGCCATTCTACAGTTCCCACAGCTGGACCTAGATCTGAAGAGATGAGAATGGCTGCCTGGCAATTTGATTGACAAGCATGTGGGCTGCAGCAGTTGAGATGTGGCAAGGTCTACACTATCACCAGATTTCCTGGAATCCCAAGACAACAGGTCAATGGAGTACAAAGGGGCAAAATGAGAGGGTTGTTCCACTGTGTATGTGTGTGTGTGTGTGTGTGCGCACGTGTATTCACACATATGCCAGAAAATAGCCTCAGATATTGTTCCTCAGAAGCCATACACTTTGTTTTTGAGACAAGACTCTCACCGAGATCTGGAGTTCACTGATTAGGCTGGCCTAGCTGGCCAGTAAGCTCCAGGGATCCCCCAGTCTCTGCCTCCCCTGCTCAGGGCTTACAACCCAGAAAAGTCTCAGGGGCCAGGGATTCAGAGAAAAGAGAGGGCAAACTCTTGAGTCCTTTGTCACACCCTAAACTAAGGAATGTATTTTCTCTGAACAACCCTACGGGGCTGGCGCTAATACCTTCCCTCTTTCCAGTGGAGAACATCCTAGCTCTAGAGGGCTCCAACTGGCCACTCAGACTTTGCAGGAGGGCAAACTCAGAATGTGTTGGTTCTGAGTCCAGGAGGGGTTGGCTGGATAGAGGCTGGGTGTCTGGGGTAGTCAGACCTTCATGGCAGGAGAAGTGGCTAAGCCATGCCCTGGATTTCAAGTGTCATGAGTCAAATTTTCCTATATTCTTTTACAGACCTCCTTGGACTGAGATAGGCATTTGTTGCTTTTTAGTGTGTGAGCATGAAAGGGGAGACGTGGCATCTATGAAGACTAGAGGATGATGTCAGGGTCTTCCTCTGCAACTCTCCATTATGTCTCCTCGGGATGACATTTCTCACAGGTCCTGGAGCTCACTGCATCTCAACTAGACCAGTTGGCTAATGAACCTCAGCAATCCTTCTGTCTCCATCCCCACAACTTCAATGCTGCAGTTACTAGTGTGCCACCTTTTATGTGAACACTGGGAATTTGAACTCAGGTCCTCATGCTTGCACAGTAAGCCCTGTTATCCATTCAGCCACCTCCCAACTCTACAATCTGGAGAAGGCTTGTTGGACCCCTCATTTAGATTTCTCTCACTGCTGCAGCAATAACCTGCCATCAATATTTTACTGAGCGATTTGATTATGCCTCAATCCTGAGACTTCAGAAGAAGAGCGTATTTTTAACATTAATAAATAAATGTTTTAGCTCGGCGCCGTTAACCACACTTGATAGTGATGGAGCTCCTCTTGAAAGGAAAAAGAATGATGCCCCACATTCAGGGATTTTTGAAATCGATTATGTTTTCCTTAATTGGTTTTGTTCTCCTTCTTTTGGCCCTAACACAGGAAATAAAATCTGGGGTTAGGCCTTTCCCTTTGACGGATAGCACCCAGGGGCAATACAAGCATTTTTCAGTCATCTGCTTTGTTTTTCCAGAATGCTCTGAGTGGCCATTACACGAGTCGAAAGGACCCAGGGTCAGCTTCTATTTATGTGACAGAGTCCTCACGTTTGTTTACTCCTGGAAACCTAACCCGGTGGAAATGTTTCAGGATGCTGCCCTTTAAGTACTGCGGATTAAAATCACGGTTTTGTTCTGTGCTTAATCGCAAAAACAGCCACCGCAACAATAATGACAGCTGTTGCTCCAAAATTCCCGATAGATTTTGTGTACCTGATGATGAAATTTTCATGCACAGTATCTCATTTAAATCTCCCAAAATCTCTCTGAGTGCAGTAATGTTTAAGTGTCTGTGTTATAGATGGGAAGGCTAAATATTAAGGAAGTCATGAGGACACAGGACCAAATTCTGACAAAGATGGAGTTCCAGGTGAGTTCTGCCTTTCGGATGAGTATCAAATCTTCTTCAGTTGTGTGTGTTCTGTATGTGCTTATGTGGGTCTGAACATGTATGTGTGCATGCAGGTATGCTGTGCATGTGTGTGGGGGCCAGAGGTAAACCTCAAGTGTCTTCCCTGATCTCTTCTTGACCTTACCTTTTACGGATAGGATGCCTTTATGAGCCTGAAGCTCACTGATTCAACCAGGGTGGCTGGAGCGCCAGGTATCCATCCCCTCTACCTTTCCCACACTGGGAGTACAAATGTGCCCTGGCACGCTCAGCTTTTATGTGGGTGCTCAGGTCAAATTCAAGTCTTACTGCTTAGGCAGAGGCAATTGACACCCTGAGCTACCTCTCCAGATCCTCAAGAATACTTTAAATGCAGTTCTAGCAGTGGGATTATTAATCTTGACTGTCACTTTGACTGGGCTGAGAGCTTGGCAATTGGCCAAGCACACTGTTTGTATCTATACGATGCTTCCAAGGCTAATTCGTGGGTAGCTCAGCCCACTAAGTTGGGAAGATCCACTATGAATGGACTTGGCACTGTCCAATTGGCTGGCATTCTTTGGGTGCACAGGGTGGGTGCACACATGTTTGCTGATGTGCTTTCCTGTAGACATCACACCCCACACACTTAATCCTCCCAACCTTGACTCACACCAACAACTCTCCAGGCAGCTTCTAGGACTTCATCCTGGGACTGGGTTGGCATTATTAGTCCCCTTTGTTCTGAGCTTCCAGCCTTTTGAACTGAATAGCTACTCATTTTCCAAGCTCTCCAAGCTGTAGAGGGCCATTGTGGAACTTTCCAGTCTCCAGTCTTATAAGACAATTTAGCTAAATACACTCTCATAATTATATATATATATACACACACACACACAAATATATATATATATATTTATTTATATATATTCCATTGGCTCTATTGCTCTGGAGAACCATGACTAAATAAGCAGTGAGTGTGTCTTAACTTTCTTGAACAACTCACAAAGCACAGTGTTGTGTGTGTTTGGCGTTTCCAAAGTAGAGGAAGCATACTCAATTTACCTCAGAGAACTCGAACCACTGTCTACAATGCCAAGATCCAGTGCCAGGCTCAGGGACATGTCATAAAACCTGACCTAGCAAATAGCCAGCCAGGCTTGGAAGTTTTCATATTTTAATCTGAAGGAATCACCTAGAATCCTTTACACATTGACTTTTGTTCAACAGTCTCCCCAAGTGTCCCTTCCCTCCTAATTAGTTGCTTCTTAGACAGTTCTTCTTTATTTAACATACCCTGTTTTAGTCTTGGATGCTTCCACCCTGAGCAGACTTGGCCTGCTCTTCACCCTACCTCCAGGAGAGTTCCAGAACACTACCAGCCTGAAGCCCAAACCCTTTCATTCATGCAAAGATTCTGTCATGTCAAGAGTCTTGCCAGTGCCAAGCCCTCCAACAGAAGATTCTCCTCAACCAAACTCCAGCTTCCTCAAAGCCTCTTTTCAAGTGGACCTCAGCATTGACCTATGAAGATTAGACAATGCTGCCTCATGTGGAGATGCATGGCTGTAATCTCAGCACTCAGGAGGATGAGGCAGGAGGATTATGAGTTTCAGATCAGTCTGGGCCCCACAGAGTAATTGTTTCAAGTACAACACCTAATATTGTTTCCAACAAGTCAAGACCACATTTCTATATCCCTAGGATGACCCCTTACATTTTATGAGAAAATTAAAATGACAGAAAGATGTACTGTCTGTTCCAGCCAACACCCAAGGACCAGAAATCCCTGTCTCTTAGCAACTGTGAGGGAGAGGCCAACTTTAGTAGCTTGTTGGAAAACCTCTGGTTTTCATGGTTTACTCACTTCCCAATAATTCCTCATTTTCCCTTCAAAATACATGGTCACCTGTGGTGATTTCAAAGAAAATGGCCCTCAAAGGGAGTGGTACTATTAGGAGGTGTGGCTTTGTTGGGGTTGGTGTGGCCTTGTTGGAGGAAGTGTGTCACTGTGAAGGTCTCCTATGCTCAAGCTACACTCAGTGTGGCACATAGATGCTTCCTGTTGTCCGCATATCAATAAGTAGAACTCCTAGCTCTTTCTCCAGCAACATGCCTGCCTCCATGCCATCATGTTCTGCCATGAGGAAAGGGGACTACACCTTTGAAACTGTAAGCCTCTCAATTAAATGCTTTCCTTGATAAGTTGTCACGGCCATGGTGTCTTTTCACAGCAATAGAAATCCTAACTAAGACATCACCTCCGTACAAAATTGAGTGACCTAAACTCTTCTCAACTGCAATAATTTATTCTGCCCCACTTGCCCATGCCACTCCAGTGCCTGACCCTTTCTCCATTCTGTCTGTGTTGACTCTGATGCCTGTCACCCTTCCCACTGAGTCCCGTCTTTAAGGAACGTTTACTCCTTATGTGTTTTCAGTGCTAGTTCAATTCTGTCCCTTCATGCTCTTGGTGGTCTTCTTTGGGTCTCCCATGGCTCTTGAACTGGGTAATTCTCCCAAGGGAAATAGGATAGGTTATATCATTTGCTTTCTAGGTAGACATCACATTTCAGTCTCTGTTTTGTAGCTTCTTTAGGGTAAGAGCAAGGTCTCATGCCTATTTGACACCCGGGGCCTCTGGAAGGCTTACAGAATGTGGGGGGTTAATACTGATTGTCAACTTACAGCCTCCAGAATCATCTCTGTCCAAGTATGTGAGGGACTATTTCTAGATTGGGTTAGTAGAGGAGGGAAGGCCCATGCTGACTATGGGAGGTGCCATCCCTTAAGCCCACGTTCCAACTGAATAAAAAGAAGACAGTGAGCTGAGCACCAGCAATCAGTTCTCTGCATAAGGTATAGTGTGACCAGGTGCCACACACTTCTGTTACCCCAGACCTCCCCCCACTATGAAGGACCATGCATTTGAATTGTGCATCAAAATAAACCCTTCTTAACCTAAGATGCTTTTGCCACAGCAAAGAGAAAAATAATACAACTACATCAAAATAGAAAATGTGTGGTGTGTTATCAGGGGATGGGCTAGAGCACAAGAGAGAGAGAGAGAGAGAGAGAGAGAGAGAGAAACACTAGGCAGGTACACACACACACACACACACACACACACAGATTCATTCGTACATGTTTAGCACCAAGAAGCAGTTAAGAACTCAGCTTTTGGAGGCATAATGAACTGGATCTCATAACTCCCAAGTTCACATGCATGTGTGTGTTCATGTCTGTGAATGCTTGTGCATGCATGTGCATGTGTGCATGTGTGTAGAGACGGGTCAACCTCAGTTGTCATTCCTCATGCTCTCGATGGCACTGCCCACTGGGTATTTTGAGACTCTTACTGTTGCCTGCAAGTCACCAATTCAAAAACTGGTTGGCTGGCGAGGCCCAGGGATATTCACGCCTCAACCAGCACCTTACACAGCTTCTTAACGTGGGTTCTGGAGACCAAACTCAGATCTTCCTGTTAGTGTGATATGTTTATTGATTCATGTTTATTGATCGAGATATCTCCCCAGCCTCTAGAGTTGACATTTTAAAACTTGTGGACATATTTATTTCCCTTCACTAAACGTCATCTTGTCACCTGTAAGACAAGTATCCCCCACTGTCCCCCAGGGGACAGTGAAGAGATTAAGTGGCATAAATGTACCTGCCACACAGGAAGGAGGTAGGATCAATGAACCCATCCATCTAACCATCAGACAAGACAGGAGTAGACAGTAAAACAAGCTCTGTGGTGTTGGATGGGAAGCACAGGAGTGGAACAGAAGTTGGAGCCATGGAAGGGTCAGAGATTTGGGGCAGAAGAGCTTGGAAAGCCTTCTTGGAAGATAGATAGTAAAATTAGGAAATTAATATGTGTTTATAGAGACTCCACTTCATGCACTAGCTATTTTTAGAACTGTGTAACACCGAATTCTCAGAATGATACTGCAAGCTACACATCAGTTTCGTAATTTATAGATGTTGGTGTTTTCTTATAGACAGAGTTGTTAAGAACCAATGCCTATCTCATGCCAGAGCTGCTGTGTTTGCTTCTTGGGGCTGTGTGTATGTGAGTGAGTGTGTGTGTGTGTGTGTGTGTGTATGTGTAAGTGACCTCCTTTGCTCAGATTGAGTGGGGTTGGCTAAACACTCTGACTTCACACGGAAATACCTTTAACCTGTAAGTGTTCCTGTTCCCCTTAGTTTTCTTTATTCAGTTATGGACTTTGCCTTAAAGGGGACTGTCCTCAGGATGTTAGGAGGGTTGTCAGTAACAGGTGGGACAAGCGACTTTTCTACTGCATATAATAGGAACAAAAATATTCTCTCCTCTAATAATAGAATATTCCTTGTCTGCACTCTGATTAGACCATTCGCACTGTAAATCTAACTGTGGACTGAAAACAGTCAGCAAGGAGGGTGGCCTGCACTGATTGGTTCAAGCCAGGATACCTAAGCCAATCACTGGGAAATTTGACAGAGTTGCTGTGATTGCCAGCACTCAGAAGCACAGAGAAGCAAAATTTTAAAGATGCCATCTCTAGTACAGTTCAGGCAAAACCAGTAAGAGTGGCTAACTGCTGTGGACAGCAAGTCTGTGCATTGTAAACTTGCTAATTATTAATCTTAAAATACTAGACACTACATTGGTCTTCCAAGAAGGGTGAATGAATCTTCAGTGTATAACCAATTGTGATCCTGAAACTGTCAACCTAAGTGTTAGGCTTAAGTGTCAATCCAGGTATCCCCTATTCTTGCTTCTGTTCTGATATTGCAATGCCCTCATTCACAGCAATTAGGTAATATCTATCTATCTATCTATCTATCTATCTATCTATCTATCTATCTATC
>LOEQ01004264.1:15474-36911 GCA_001685075.1 Bramus lutescens
TCTATCTATCTATCTCTCTCTCTCTCTCTCTCTCTCTCTCTCTCTCTATCCATCTATTATCTATTCTTTGTCCTAATTTTATTTCTGTTGCTGTTATAAATTGCTTTGACCAAAAGCAGCTTATGGAAGGAGAGCGTTATACATTCCATGACTGAGGGAAGTCAAGGCAAGAACTCAGGCAAAAACTTGAAACAACACCCATGAAGGAGCGCTGCTTGCTGGTTTACTCTTGGGCTCATGCTTAGTTTTCTTTCCACTTGCCTAATAAATGGTGTCATCCACAGTGGCCTGAGCCCTTCTGCATCAATTAACAACCAGTTGACATGCTTGAAGATAAATCTGATTTAAGCAATCACTCATTTGGGACTGCCTTCTTAGATACCTCTACACTGTGTCAAGTTGACTATTAAAGCTATCTATGATTTTCTTTGTCTATATAGCATCTATCTATCTATCTATCTGTCTGTCTGTCTGTCTGTCTTCATCATCATCATTTATCTATCTATAGATTTAGCTATCTACTTATCTTTCTATCTATCATCAATTTAGTTATTGAATCAGGTCTAATGTAGCCTATTATGGCCTTGAACTCACCATGCAGCTGAGGATGACCTTGATGATTTGATATTTCTTTCTCTACCTCCTGAATGCTGAGATTATAAATGTGTGCCCCCATGCTGGTGTGTGCAGTGTTAGAGATGGAGCCCAGGACTTGGTGCACGTTAGACTTGCACTCCACCAACCGAGCTACACATCCAGCCCAAGTATACTAGTAACTTCTATTGCTATGATAAAACTCCAGGACCAAGGGAAGCTATAAAAGAAATCATTTAACTGGGCTTATGGTTTCAGACCATTAGGGTCTGTGAGGGTGGACTTAAGGTATGGAGGCAGAAACAGCTGGAGCAGCAACAGGAGTCAGGAGCACACTGGGAATGGCACAAATCTTTTGAAATCTGAAGTCTGCCCTTAGGGACACACCTTCTCCAACCAGATAACACTTCCTAATCTTCCCCAAACAACCATCAACTGATGACCAAGTGTCAAATGCCTGGAACTTCTTATAGGGGGCATCTCCTTGAACCAACCACACTTGGGCAATCTTTATTTTTGAAAAATGCTCTTTAATCATTTTCATCTGAAAGATGACCCTCTATCTACACCGGACTTTCTCTCCCACACCTAGCTCCCCACCATGTGGATATGTTAGCAGACCAGTTTAAGTTGCATCCCAAATTAACTTGTTGAGATATGTTGTAACACCAAGCAAAATGTAGCTCTGCTTAACCCAGAGGCAAAACGAATTAACCCAGGAGCTCATTTCAAGGTCCTGGTAAATCCTGTCTAATAGAGAGCAAGAGCAGCTTAAGTCAGAGCAGTTCTGATTACAGAAGATTTTAAGAAATGTGAGGTTATATCACTTTCCAATGCAGGCAGAAACTTAGGTGATAAAGAGATATCTTATAAAGCATGTGTGATGTGCATATGAATGATTTATAACAAGCTTATCAATTATTTGCACTTAATTCTTTGCTTTCCAAGTGCTTATGGTGGCTGAACAGCAATGTGGTCTTGCCAATTACTTTAACCTTTCTCTCTGAAATCTTGTTTGCACTATTGATTTAGACAACCAATACTAAGCCTGAAGTAATATGGGTTTGGTCTATTTCTGATTGAAATCTTATGTGTTCATCAGTTTTTTTTCCTTGGATGTAGCAGGACATTTGGTATTTGAGTGTTAACTTCTCGGGAAGCCATGTGGAAAGAAAAATTACTTTTTGCTCTTATAGTTATCTGCAAAGGGAAATGTGGCGATGGTCTGTAGGGTCTCTCTATTTCTCATGCTTTAATTGAGATGTGAAAATCATGGCTGAGGCAATAGTTTAGGTGGTAAAGTACTTGCTGTGCAATCATGAGGACCTGAGTTTGAGCCCCAGTAAGTAAGTAAAAAGCTGGGTGTGGCATCGACACCTGCAATCCCTGGACTTCAGAGGTGGAGTTGGAAGGATCCCTGGCATTTACAGCTAGTCCAGATGAATTGGTGAGCTCTAGGTTCAGTGAGAGTCGCTGGTTCAACAGAAGGCAAAGAGTGACTGAGGAGATATTTTATTGTCTAACTTCTATATTTGCACGCAGTCATGTGTACTTACACACATGTGCATGCACACATTAATACACACACATATACTAACCATATACATTTATGTGGCCCTGGATGCTGCTTTGACATACATGTACATTATGGGTAGGTTAACTCAGGTCATTTATTGTGCAGTTTCATTCGACAATCTTTTTGTGATAAGAATACTTAATGTCTACTCTGACTGTCAAATATGCAGGATGTTACCCCTCCACCCTCTTTAGTCTTCTTTACTTTTTAATATCATATGTCCTTTTGCCCTTTACCCACTTCATCAGCACCTATAGTTTTACTCACATGTTGATTGCCTTTGTAGTTCTTTTAGGCTTAACCATATTTATACCCATCATATAAGTGCACATATGTATTATGAGTTATGATCCACATGTGATGGCTATTCTTTGTTGTCAACTTGACTACATTTAGAATGAATTAAAACCTAAATGGCTGGGCACACCTGGGAGAGATTTTTTTTCTTAATTAAATCATTTGAAGTGGAAGAGCCATTTTTAATTTGGATCTTTGATGTGGGAAGACACACCATTAATCTGGGCCATGCCTCCTGCTAGCAGCCTATATAAAGGACATGGAAGAAGGAAGCTTGCTCTCTCTCTGCTTACTTGCTCTTGATCTTACTAGCACATCCATTCCTTCACTGGCATTAGAAACTACTTCTGGTGTGGGAAGTCCTTCTGTATATGTGCTGCTTTTGTTGGTTAATGAATAAAGAAGCTGCTTTTGGCCAACGTCTTAACAGAATACAGCTAGGCTGGAAGATATATATATATATATATATATATATATATATATATATATATAGAGAGAGAGAGNAGAGAGAGAGAGAGAGAGAGAGTAGGCGGAGTCAGTGAGATGCGTAGCCCTGCTGGAGATGGAGGGGGGTGCGTGGAACTCTACCTGGTAAGTCACAGCCACTTGGCAATACACAGATTAATGGAGATGGGCTAGTTTAAGATATAAGAGTTAGCCAGAGATATGCTTAAGCTACTGGCCAAACAGTATTGTGAATAATATAGTTTCTGTGTGATTATTTCGTGGTCTGAGCAGCCTGGAATGAAAGAGCATCCTCTGTCAACATACTTCTTTGGAACTCTGGCATATACTAAAGACCAGTCAAGTCATCCAGCCTTGAGGGCTGAACATCTGCTGGATTATTGGATGTTCCATTCATAGGCAGCTCCTGTTGGTTTAGTTGGACTATAGCCTGTAAGTCATTCTAATAAATCTCATATATATATTAATTACATTTATATATGAATTATAGAATGAATATATTGGATATATATATGCTGTAAGTTCTGTTCCTCTAGAGAACCCTGACTAACACACCTTACACCTCATCTGAGAGAGAGAGTATGTTTTTGATTTTTAGAGTTTGGATTATCTTGTTTAATATTATACCTTTGAGATGCATTCATTTCTTGCAAACTTCCATATTTTTTATAGCTGAATGCAGTCACTTGTATATATATGTACCACATTTTCAATTATCCATTCATTTGTTGATGGATGTCTAATTTCTTGCTGTTCTAAATAGGGCAGGAATAAACACAGGTATTTATCTCTATGGTTAATATACTGAGTCTTTGGGGAATGTGCCCAGAGACATACAGAAGTTCAATTTTTGGTTTTCAAGAACCCTCCATACTGATTTCCATAATCTTGTACTAGTTTGTGCTACCACCAGGAGTGAACAAGAATTCTCTTTCCCTGAATTCTTAGCATTTTTCAGGTTTGGTGATGACAGCCACTCTGACTGGAGTAAGGTGGCATCTCAAAGTAGTTTTAATTTTCACTTCTCTGGTAGCTTAAGATGTTGAACACTTTTACAATACTCATTCATTGTCTTATTAATTGTTTTAACACAATGTTCTCCAAGTTTACCCAAGAGTTCCTTTTTCCATAGTGTTGCCTTGTACGTTATACCTGTTTCCTTTGTCTGTGCTATGGGCTAAACCTTCTTCTGTGTGTTTGCTGTTATGAATAGAGCTGTAGTAGACATGGGGGTAGAGTTACCTTTTTGAGATACTGGCTTCCCATGGGGCTGCTGGATCACAGGATAGGTCGTTTTTAATGCTTTGAGGAACCTCCTCCATTCTGTTGGCTGTACTAGCTGTGCTAATTTACACCCCCATGTGAGAGCTGCCTTCCTCCACATATGTGTGGTAATACTTGCAGTTAGTCATTTTGATAATATCCATCCTCATAGGTATGAGGTGATAGCTCACTGTGGTGCTAATTTCATTCCTCTCATGATTACTGTTTGTTATCCCTTTCTCTGTATGCTACAAATGTGCCATGACCTTGCATTGCTAATGGCTGAATCAAATTTCCCTCACTTTGGGAGGATACGGAGGGCTGGATGAGAGAAAGTGGATGGGAAATTTGCAGCTAGTCTGGGGGAAGCATGAAGGGACTGGGGCTTGAGTTACTTTCTTCTGGGGGTCTTGGGAAATCTTTGTTCTGCACAATGTATCAAGTTGGCAGTATGATTTTTGTCCCACAAGGGAGGCCATGTGGGCAGTATTAACCTCTTTTTTCAGCTAGAACAGCCACAGGGCCCTTTTCCCCTCACAGAGAACCTGGGACCACTCTCTCCTGCTCCACCCATCTCTAAGTTTTTAATATAGACAAGGAACCTTGCCTTAGATGGGTGGGTGGAAGCCAGGAGCAGTGTCTGTTGCCTGTGGCTGGATATGGGCAGTGCATAGGCCCTGCACATCTGTGTCTGATTACCAATAGGCAAATCTTTAAAGGCCAAGAGAACTTAGCTCCTCAGAGATGCTCTGTGGGAACCAAACCTTTTCTTTCTAAATGTGACTCTGCACTGGAGTAGAGTTTTTCAAACACAACCGAAGTATAGTCTTTTACATGCTCTGTGAATTGACCCATAAGGCCAGAACAGAGAAAGTAACTAGGTATAATAAATAATATACAATCTGGTGAATATTTAGGGTCTGGTAATGATGATAAATCAGGGTTGAAATGTTCCTTGAGGAGACTGTGAGATTCTGAGAAATGAAGCCAGGAAGATTGATTAGAACCTATTCCAGCTCAGAAAGTTGGCTGTGGAAAATACGGGAGGTATTGCTGGGCTAATGGGAAAGGCAAATGTAATCTACCTTGGTCTCTGAAGATGGAATGGGTGTAATCAACAAATGCCAATGCTCTTGGGGGCAAGTGCACAGAGCGCAAAGGAATCCCCAAAGCACATGGGGGCAATTTGGAAAGCTGTCCTACAGGCTTAGTGTGGCCATTGCCATCTTGAACTCCCATCAGCTGTACTTACAGGAATGAGACCTGCATAAGACTGGGTCCATTAATGTTCCATCATGGAAAGGCTCACAAGGTTACACCCATCTCCAAGGACATATAGGCAGAGGGTAGTGACTTGTGAAGCCTCCTCTTTCTCTGAAGACATGTATTAGTTAATAGTTACTGGGAGAGAAACATTTTCTTCAATGGTGTAACGGCCTGTAGCTTGTCCACATTTCTTATAGGTGGCCTCTCATCCCTGCTCCTGTAAATAACCCCTCCCCCATGTTCTCACCTGTTGTAGGAGACTGTTTGTTCATGGCTGCTCAGCCCTGAAATAATTACACAGAAACTGTAACCCTTCTCTATTAATCTTTGTATCACCACAAGGCTGTGGTTTACTGGATAAAGTTCAGGTGTCTGTCTCCAGAGGGGCTGCATGGCTTCTCCCTGACTCTCCCTCCTTTCTCCCAGCATTCAGCCTAGCTTTTGCAACCTATCTAACCTTGCTATAGGCCAAGCCAGTTTCTTTATTCATTAACCAATAAAAGCAACACATAGACAGAAGGATCTCCAACACCATTTCCCTTTTCCTGTTTAAACAAAAAGGAAGGCCTTAACTTTAACACAGTAAAATTACATATAACAAAACAGGTATCAAACAAGAATTATAGTTACAATATTTATATCTACTTTATCTTTTGTCATAACAAAGGAAAACAATAACTCAATTCTTCAACTCCATCAAAGACTCCAGAAGGATATAATATTACCAAAGTAAACAGGAAATACATTGTAAGCAACTTCCAAAACTCGAGAATTGACAGAGGCATCTCATTGCCTGCACAGTCACCCAAAGTTCTTCTTTGGGTACCATTGGGGCATCCATCTTCAGTCTACAGGCTCATAGTATCCAGCAGACTTTTCCATGAAGCAGGAAATTTCAAAGACAGTTTGGCCTATATTGGCAGTTTGTCAGTCACTTTCTTCTGTGTCCTTCAGAATGTCTGACAGACTCTTTCATGAAGCAGAAACCCTGAAGGACTGCCTCACCTTTAGGCAAGTTCAGCAGTCATTTTTCTGTGGGTCCTGCATGTCTAGTTTATACAGCATAACATCAAGCAGCCCAGGCAAGAAAAGTTTGTTGCCTAAATGACTAGCAAACTTCATAAGTAGCCTCTTCGGTGCCCATTGTCCTCTTGAAGTAGATTAATGCTGCCGGGAGCAGATTTGTCTCATTGTCATGAAAAGTCCTAACTTCTTAAACATTTTAAATGCCATATTCTGATGGTCTCTGAAAGATTTGAAAAATACCTACCTAACTGAAATATATCTCTATATATCTAGAAAACCTAACTAACATGACTAGAATTTCAACTATTATAGAGGATTATCTAATAACATATTTCTTAATTATATATTACATTTTAAAATGAGCTGCATAAACACAATATCTTAATCAAGAGCACAAATACACATATACAGTATAACAAAATTGACCTTAAATTTGTATCAATAAACCATGATCCATACCAATGCAAATCTCTATAGAATATCTCCCTTTAAATGTAAAGAAACATTTACAAACAATATTTGGGAATATGGGCATAGTTCTCTCCAAACTGTTTCTTGCTGTTCATTGGGCAAAGTAATTTTTTGAGGGGTGTTCAAGGTGACCTTTCAGAGGATCTTGGTCCATCAAACCACATTAGTCTGGAAGGATGCCACAGGTTCTCATCCTCTGTGGAAACAAAAGAAGAACCTCTTTTCCAAAGCANGACCTTAAATTTGTATCAATAAACCATGATCCATACCAATGCAAATCTCTATAGAATATCTCCCTTTAAATGTAAAGAAACATTTACAAACAATATTTGGGAATATGGGCATAGTTCTCTCCAAACTGTTTCTTGCTGTTCATTGGGCAAAGTAATTTTTTGAGGGGTGTTCAAGGTGACCTTTCAGAGGATCTTGGTCCATCAAACCACATTAGTCTGGAAGGATGCCACAGGTTCTCATCCTCTGTGGAAACAAAAGAAGAACCTCTTTTCCAAAGCAACATATCCTTAGACTCAAATTCTGAAATCAAGAAACATTTAAACATATATGTTGGTTTAGCTTAGCACTCCTTAGAATCAAATGTCTCTCTGCAGTCAAAAATTTCAAAGGAAACACAATAATATACATAGTTCAGATTCTGTGTGCATATTTCATCTTATATGGCTCATTTGTTTTTACTCTATTATTTTTTTTAATATTTATTTAATTATCTTCAATCCATGACTGTCTGTATTCTGAATCTTTAAAGACTTTTTTTTTATAAATGATTTACTTCCTTTTATAACTCTCTATACTCTTTTTCTTCTCTCTCCCAAGCCTGCATACATTTTTTTTTAAAAACAAACTGTGTCTCACTTATAGGTCTTTTATCTCTTAATCTGTCCTTATTGTGTATCCATAATCCTTTTCTGACCCCAGCTAAGTGCTTCTTAAAAACCTAAGTGGCAGTCTTGCTAGGGCAAACAAGGCCCTGCCTGCTTGCTCCACCCAGTCCAGCATGGCAGAGCTGTTTGCTGCCTCTGAGAGCCATGCTCATAGCCCCATTTCACAAATCCCATTTAAATGCTCCATAGCCAGACCTCAGTAGAGTTTGTACTGGAAGCCTGGCTCAGGAAGCCACCATTTCAAAACAGCGCAACCTTTCTCCTGCTATTGCTGAATCAAGATGACCTCTCTTAAAGGGACTGTGGCACACCACAAGCAAAATGCTGGCTACCAAAAAACCATGCTTAACTCTGTTTTTTTTTTGTGTCTAAAATTACTTTTTAAGCTTTTAGGTTTTATCTGGAAGTAGCTAGCACATGTTGGAGCACCAATTTTGGCTAAGGCCTAGAATAACTGACCACTCACCCACACTCCCGTAGGCTACCTCTTACTCATGTTCCTGTGAGGAGAACTCTTCACCCATGCTCCAGTGAGGAACCTGTTTGAATTCATTGTCCTCCAAGGTAGGCTTGGGTGCAGTCATTCCTATGGTCTACCTTTGATTCTCAATCAGGAGTGAGTATGTGCTTGTTCTTCCCAAGAGGAGCTCAAACAGCCTGGGGTCATTCAATTGATCCCTGTAGCAAGGAAAGGACATGTGGGTGAGGTCTCTGTGATTAGTCTTTTTCCCCCCTGAAGATTGTTATTTATTAATTCATCATCTAGTTTAAAAAGTATTTTATTATATGCATGGTTGTTTTGCCTGCATGCATGCCTGTGCACCACATGTGTGGCTTTCTCCATGAGAACCAGAATGGGGTGTTGGAGCCCCTGGGACTTAAGTTACAGATGGTTGTAACCTTCCATGTGGGTGCTGGGAACTAGCCCCTACTGAAGAAATAAAGGTTATATTTCTTATAAGCCTGTGCCACAAGAATCATCTTCAGATCTTGGTGTGAAGATTCCTGCCTCACATTTGGTACAGAAGCTGTGGCGGGTAGGTGGATTCCATTAAAAACTTTAGTGAGAAATCATTCTCTTCCTGCACATCAGCCCAGCTGACTGGTGAACTTTGCAGAATTATAAAATACCAAACCTTTTGGAAGCTTTCTGCGATGAGAGTAGCTTTAATCCTTCAATATTAAAAAGAAAAATAAGAGAGAGAGAAAAAACTGTGGACAAGCCAGGAACATGTGTGAGCAGAAGAAGCATAAAGGAGCTGTGTACAGGGGCTGGTAGACCAGGGCACATTTGTGATGGGCAGGAAGAAAGCTATGGGGTCAGTGGGGACAGAACACTAACTGTGGGGCCGTGGGACAGTTGCATGACTCCTCTGAGTCCATTTCTGCCTGGGTATATTGAAAATAATAAAATCTGCACGTCAAGGGAATTAAAGGAGCCGAGTGTTCCTTCCGAACCCTGAGCGTGGCATTGATGGCTCCCTTCTCCCTGTCTTCTGTCTCCATGTACATGGCTGTGAGGGTTTTATGACCTAAATTGGCTGGGCTATGAGATTCCTGAACACTTGTTTAAACATGATTGTGGGTGCTGGTGAGGGTGCCTTTGGATGAGATTAACATTTTAATTCATAGGCTCAGTTCAACAAATAGCCCTCCCCAGCGTGGTGGACTTCATCCAATCAGGTGACAACCTGAAAAAAAAAAAGCAAAAACTAAAGAAGTTTGTTCCCAGAGTAGGAAAATTCTTTCCTGTCTGATGGCTTCCAAACTGGAGCCTCAGGCCTTTCCTAGCATTTGCTTTGGAGCAACGAGCCCACCCTGGGTCATCAGTGCCGCCTTTAGGACTGGAACCATACTGTTGGCTTTCCCACTTTTTGTGATTGTGGACTGTGGCTTGAAGAAAACCATTAGTTGTTTGGTCTGAAGCTTGCTGACTTATCCTGGAGAACCTGGGGAGTACCAGATTCCTTATAATAAACCTCATTATACAGATAGTAGTATGATATATACCTCTTATTGCCTTTGTTTATTTAAAGGATCATGTTATTTATTTGCATGCATGTATGTGGGGATGGGTGAGTTTGTGTGTGTGTGTGTGTGTGTGTACCATGGCATGTGGAGGTCAGAAAACAACTTGTGGGAGTTGGTTCTCTCCTTCCACTGTGTGGATTCCAGGACTGAACTCACATCATCAGACTTGGCAGCACATGCCTGCCGAGGGCCAGCCATCTCGCCACCTTCTTTGGAGGACTTTTCTAATACAATGGGTACCTTGAGCATAATACGCATTTAAGCGGGCCAGTGATGTAGCTCATTTGGTGGGGTGCTTACCTGGCATGCATGAAGTCCTGGGTTTGATCTTTAGCAGCACATAGGAGTGGCCATGGTGGCCCATGCCTGTCATCCCAGCACTGACTCAGGAGTTAGAGTCAGGAGGATCAGAAGTTCAAGGTCATCCATGACTACTTCATGAGCTGAAAACCCGTAAAACCCGGATGGGTGGTCTTCCTCAGTGCTGTTCTCTTTTGGAACCCAGGTTTTTTCCTGGGGGCCTAACTGGGGAAAGTGTGTCGGGGGACAGACACCCCACTCTTCTCTTGCAAATTTGCATAAACACAGGTACAGCCTGCCAGGGAGAGCAAGTTCATGCACAGTGCAGTGCCTTTGTTTCCTTCTGCCTCGGTTGTTTTTAACCGTGGTCCACATTTGTGACCTGAGGCATGAGAAGTTGTTCTCCACTTTAAACTGTGAAGTTTGAACAGGAATACCGATTCTGTGTAAACTGCTTGACTAAACAGCACGTCCTTGTGCTCAGTGGTTAGGCTTGCTAAGCATTGTGAGGCAAGCTGATAATTAATGGTTTCCTAATTTACTCAAGAATAAATAATGCAGGAAGCTCATCAGCTAGATCTGAATTGCATCCTCAAAGCAAGGGGATTGGTGGTGGAGCAGTAAAATAATACCCGGAAGCTGTTTTTATGCCGCAGAAATTTAAAGTTGGAAAAACAGGAAATGGAAACTTACAGGAAACTTCACTCCCAGACTAGGTTCTATTAATCAGCTTACAAACTCAGCAGTCTGTTTAAAGATTGGCCTATTAAAGCTATTGCATGTTAATGAAGGCCTTCCCCAATGGGCCTCACTGCTGTGTGCCTGTGCCTTGTGACAGGAAGTGGCTTACCATAAGAAGGAGACTCCTAGGTGAACAGTGGTGGGTCACTGTTTGAGTTTCTAAAAATATGCATGCTGTCTTCAATCGGCTGCAAATTGTGGTGGATTGAAGGCACCAGGAGTGTCTGTGACAGATAAATACCCAGTTATGGTCCTGCTGTCCCTGAGCAGGTGGACTGTGCAGCCAACACTGGTCCCTACCTAATTCACCACACCACGGTAGAGCATGCTTACATATGAGCATCTCAGTGCAGCTACACTGATTAATTTAGCTCGGACATCAGACCAGACCAGGCCCAGCAGCCATTCCCTTTCTATCCCCAATATCTTTCCTCCTTTCTAGTTTCTTTCTCTCTCCCCCACCCCACTTCCTGACTGGTTTCCATTTGAAAATATGTATTGAGTAAAATTCTAGGTTCTAAAGAGACACCAGTTAACACTACAGAGAAAGAACCTGCCCTTATGTTATGGTACTTGCATCTCTCTCTCTCTCTCTGAAAGAAGATACTAAAACTCTCAAATATATATTATTTATGTACATATGACTGTACATGTACATGCCAGGTATTTTTTGTCATTCATTCAAATATCAGGTTCCATAATCAATCAGATACTAGAAAATTAACTAGAAGCACTCAAGGCTTACAAGGGCTTTTTCTAGAAGTTCCTCACTGTCTCATGGAACGTGAAATTAACTACAGAGTACCTGGGATTGGTCTCCAAATGCAAGAATCTGGGAGACCTCTGTGGAGCAGAGAAAATGACAGCCCAGGATGGCAGATGACAGTTTCTGAAATTCTACAATATTCCCGAAGGTTGAAGGAGTTCCTGAGGACAAGCAAGGGGCAGGTCATTCAAGTCAAGAAGTCTTCCGCTGGTGGTTTGGGTGGGTCTTCAGGTGTGATTTGGGGAAGGACTCACCATTCTACATGTCCCTGGTATGTTAGTTGTCTATTTCCTGGAAATAAGAGTCATCAGGTGTATTCGCTTCTATTGCTGAATGACAAACTTCCCCATTACTATATTTAGATAGCATGTATCTATTTGTTAACTCACTGTTTCTGTGCATTAGTAGCTTGGGCTACTGATTAGATCATGTGGAGTCTTAACTGGACTTTTTTCTGAAGCTATGAGCAACACATTGACGAGCTTATATTCCCTGAAGGACATTTGTTTGGGGAAGGATCCCACTCTCAAGTTCTCTCAGGTGGTGACAGAGTTCACTTCGTGTGGCAGTTTGGATGAGGGCCATGCTGTCTTTCCTGTTAGAGAGTAGATACCACCTACAGTTACTGGTGCTTGCTTTCAATTCCTGAAGGCTGCCGTGAGTTCCTGGAGGCCACCTTTGATTCCTAAATAACACTTTTGTTTTATGAACATTATCTTTGGTTCCTGGAGACCCCCTGTGGTTTCTGGAGATCACCTCGGTTCCTGGAGGCCATCTTTAGTTCTTGGACACGACCTATCACACAGTGATCAAGGATTCCAATAAAGCATCTGTTGTTCTTGTGTACCACCCTTGTTTCCAAGGAGACCACCTTCAGTTCCTGGAGGCCATCACTTACAGTTCTTATCACAGGAGATTTCCCGACGTGGCCTCTTACTCTAATGGGTCACAAAAGAGAGTCTCTGGACTGAGTTGAGTCTTTTGTGATGCATTCTGTTCTGAGCAAGAAGAACTCATCTCCTTGACTACATTGTACTGGTTACAAACAAATCAGAGGTCCCATTAATACCCGAGGAAAGGGGAAGTGTGAACACTGGGCAGGAGACTGGGGGAGGCACCTTTGAGTCTGCGCTGTCCATGGCTTGCTTGTTACAGATAAATGTAGGTGATTGGGATCACCCTGGCCTTACTGGAATCTGCCAGGGAACTGAAGAATCTGCTATGAACCCCGGGCACTTCTCTACATTTATGGTTGGAGAAGCTGTGGGATAAGCCAAACCTCAGCTATGGGGTGGTTTAAATAAAAATGGCCCCCATAGGCTCATAGATTCAAATTCCAGGCCAACAGAGAGTGGCACTATGTGAAAGGATTAGGTGTGCCCTTGTAGGAGGAAGTATGTCACTGGGGGTGGCTTTGAAGTTTCAGAAGCCCAAGCAGAGCGAGTCTCCCTCTTCTTGCCACCTGCAGATCCAGATGTAGAACTCTCAGCTACCGTGTTGGCTTGCATGCCACCATACTCCCTGCCATGATGATAACGGACTAAACCTCTGAAACTGTGAGCAAGTCCTAACTAAATGCATTTTTTTTGTAAGAATTGCCATGGTCATGGTGTCTCTTTGCAGCAATAGAACACTAAGACAACTTAGCTTGAAGATCCTCTGAGCATGGCGGATGTGCCTTGTCTTCGTTTATGCCACTTTTGCTGAGGGTCTCCCAAACCAGTCCTGGTGCTGACCATATGTTGACGAGCCTGTGAGTCCCAGGGACTTGGCAGCTAGCCCTGCAGTGGAGGGCTGGAAGTGCTGTAACCATGACAGCTCATCTGTATGAAGTGAGCCTGATGCCCAGTGGACACCTAAAGCAGAAGCCTGCTCCAGAATATGGCCTCTGATCTCCATATCCAAGAACATTTAAAAACATGTGAGCATATGTTTGTGGCAGGCTCCCCCATGACCACTTAAAACTTGGAACTAGTCAAACATCCTTTCTAGTAAAGAGCAAGACTATGATGCATCCATATAGGACTACACTGTCTAACAAGAACAAGAAAAATGTACGCATATATGTAGCAGCTCAGATGACTGGCTCACTAGTTAGACTGAGCAATACCAATCCCAGCTGCGGAGATGGCCAGTGGGTAAAGCATTCACTATGCAAGCATGAGGACCTGAGTTCAATACCCAGAAACCATGTAAAAATGGGACATGCTTTTAATCTATATGCACACATACCTAACTCCCTCCTCACACAAAGAAAGGCTGAATGAATGAGCCTCGTCCGGTTACTGTCCAGCCCCTCGTGAGTCCAGGCACACACCAGGAGTCTTCAAGGAAAACGGGATTCATTTCTCAGGTGTGGAACAAGTGTCAAGATGGTATCTTTTTTGGTTTGTGTTTCATGAGTAAGTTACGGTTGAATAACTATGAAGGAAAGTTAAGGGGAATATATAGCTAGAAGCGTGCAGAAGAGACTCTCTTAGGCAATGCAGCTGGGCAAGTTGCCCTCTATACTTAATATTTTTTTAAAAAAATCATTTGGGAGAGTTCTATTAAGAACTTTGAAGTAAAGGATTGAGGCAAAGCTTCTATTTAATCTCAGGGCACCCCATTCTCCTCAGGCCTACCAGTCCCTACTCCTCTTCTGAGCTGTCTTTCCAGGACCAAATCATACGAGATGTTTTGCAAATTTTCCTGGTTGATAGCTTGCGGCTGGACTCTGTCTTCTCAGTGTCCCCATGAGACCAGCTCAGCATGCAAAGACTGCTCAATTCCTTCAAAATTCTGGAAGCCTGTCTTCACAAATCCTTAAATAAAATGTGTTCAAGTGAGTGACGTTTAACAGCAGAAACATCAAGTACCCTATTGTCCTCAGAAGAAGCAGGGACAGCTTTGCACTTTCAAGGGTACATGCTCTGAATATCAGCTTAAGTGGCTGGCTCAGTTATCCCAGTATCTTGTCAAAAGGTTGTGTGGTTTGGGCCTGCACGTAAGAGGGATTCTCCAGCTAATAGTTTTACATGACTAGAATAAAGATCTAGGGGCTGGGGTGGTGACTCTCTAGGTAAAGGACTTGCTATGTATGGTGGTCTGAATGAGAATGATCCCATAGGCTGGTTTGTTTGAATGCTTGGTCTCAGTTGGTGAAACTATTTGGGAAGGTCTAGGAACTGTGGCCTTATTGGAGAAAGTATGGAATATGTCATGGGATTGGCCTTTGAGGTCTGAAAAACCCATACCATTTCCAGTTAGCTCTCACTCTGCCTCATGCTTATGGATTAGATGTAAATTCCCAACTACTGCTCCAGTGCCATATCTGCTGTGCTCCCTGCTATGATGGTCATGGACTCGTCTTCTGAAACTTTAAGCCTCTAACAAACTCTTTCTTCTATAAACTGCCTTGGTCATGGTGTCTTATCACAGTTATAACAAAGTAATTAAGACAGAAGTTGGTACCAGGGAGCAGGCTGTGATAGGCCTGACCAAACTAGTATTCTGAAGGAATATGGAAGACTTTGGGATTTTGTACTAGGAAATTGATTGAATGCTGTGAGTGAGGCTTACTGGGCTATCCTAGTCAGGGTGTAGTAGTGCTAAGAGTAATCTGGATTACGGAGGCCCAGCTCAAGAGACTGAGCTATTCTTATGATGCTTTGGAAAAGAATGTAACTGATTTTCACTCTGTCCTAAGAAGCTGCCTGAAGCTAAACTGAAAAGTTTTGGAGTAATTTATTGGCAGAGTAAGTTTCAAGATAGCCTAATATTGACCATCATGTGGTTAGTCGTGATCATTTTTATGCATATCTATAATTAAAAAGAGCAAGCAGAGTAAAAAGAAACACAAAGCATACAATTTAAGGAGAAAATAGCGCCAGGAAATGTAACGTTGGAGCTAAGGCTTGTGCTGGAAGAGGTAAGGAGAGCTTTAATTGGAAATGGAATAAAGGGAGAGGTGCCCTCAGGAAGGACCCCACCCAGATAATCTGCAATATGTGAGAGGAAAAGGCCAGAGGAATTCTGTCTGCCTAAAACTTATGCAAATGTATCTGAAGGAGGGAACAGGTTCCATCTGAAGCAGGTGACCAAACTGGACAGCATTGGGATATGTGGTTATGGCTTCAGAGTTCTGTAGGTTCCAGGAGGAAAGAGGTCATGGAGCCTTCCTCAGTGATGAAGGACCGGCACCGAGGCCCGGAATGTGGCAGAGAAGTCCCTGCATGGAAGGCCCCAAGAGGCTGTTGTATGAAACTCTGGAAGCCAAGCCTGGGCTGGATCCCAGGATATTTGAGGCGCCAGAGCTGTGGGATGTCTTCCAGGGAGAGCTGCAGACAGGGAGTGGAACCAGCCCAACACAGAGAAGGGTTTTGCAGCCAGCACAGCTGGAAGGGTGGAACCATCTACTTTTTCAACTTTGGATGTAAGGCTATAGGATTTGGCGTTTGCCCTGTCAGGTTTTGATCTTGCTTTGGTTTAGTATTTCCTCAACATGACTCCATTTCTCCCTTTTGAAATGGTAATGTATATTCTGGGCTAGTGTATGTTGGAAGTATGCAATTTGATTTTTGATTTTACAGGGGATTACAATTAAGAGATTGCTTTGGATCTCAAAAGAGACTTTGGTTTCAAACTGTTGAAACTATAATAACCTATGGGAACTTCTGAAATTGGACTGACTGTATTTTGCATTATGATATAGCTACACGCATACGGGAGCCAGGGAGTGGAATGTGATGGTCTGAATGAGGATGGCTCTCATATGCTCATGTGTTTGAATTCCTTGCTGTGTGGGAAGAATTAGAGGTATGACCTTTTGGGAGGAGGTGTGTCACTGGGCGTGGGCTTTGAAATTTCAACACACCACACCATTCTCAGCCATCTCTTTGTCTCAGGCTTGCAGATCAGATGTAAACTCCCACCTACTGCTTCAGGACCATGCCTACTTACTGGCTTCCTTACTCCCAACATGATGGACATGAACTAACCTGAAACTTATGCCTCCAATAAACTCTTTCTTTTCTAAGTTGCCTTGGTTATGATATCTTATTACAACAATAAGGAAGTAACTAAGACATGGTGTAAGCATGAAAACCCGAGTTTGGATTCCCTGGACAGATGTTAATTCTGGGCATGGCAACGTCTGCAGAGATAGGTATATCCCTGCATCTTGTTGAGTAGTTTAGCCAATTAGATTCAGTAACAAGCCCTGTATCAAAAAAAGTTGTGCAGAGAACAGGAGAGGAAGATACCTCTGGTTTTCTCATGCACTTACATGGATGAATGCACCCATTCACACACATGTCTACACATTCTCACACAACAAAAACAAAACAAAACAATAAAAAGTGGAACACTTAGGGGGCTTGTTCCTTATCCCATCTCTTGTATTTGATGAAATAATGTGCCTCTTCTCCATACCCTGTATAGCTCCTGAGACTGCTCTGAGACCAGCGGGATTTCCTGAGTTGATGATCATTAAGCTGTTTTGGGGGAACAACCTTTATGTAAAGACGAGGTTTTGTGAAATTAGGCTTGTTTGTCTCCTATATTTATGTAGACAAAGAATTTAATAGAGAGTACTCCTGTTATTATCTGGGTGCTGTACTAATTACTTTTATAGTCACTATGACAAAAAGCCTGAGAAAAGCACCTTAAGAAAGGAAGGGTTGGTTTTGGCTCACACATTGAGGGTACAGTCCAGCATGGGGAGTCAAAGCCACAGGACTCTGATGCAGGTGGTGACATGGCATCCACAGTTAGGTAGCAGAGAGATGAACATTGGTGCTCTGGTGTGGGAAGTCCTTCTGTATATGTCTTGCTTTTATTGATTAATGAATAAAGAATCTGCTTTGGCTTGTGATAGGGTAGAGAAGAGCTAGTTGGGGAAGATTGAACTGAATGCTGGTAGGAAGAAGTCAGAGTCAAGAAGACACCATGTAGCCCCTGCCAGGAACAGATGTACTAGAAACTTGCCAGTAAGCCACAGACACATGGCAATACACAGATTAATTGAAATGGGTTAAATTAAGATGTAAGAGCTAGCCAATAAGAAGCTAGAGCTATTAGGCCAAACAGTGATTTAATTAATACAGTTTCTGTGTGGTTATTTTGAGTCTGAGCAGCCAGGAACAAATAGACATGCTAGAGTTTGTCTTCTAATTGATCCTAGACTCTGTTAGGCTGACATTGTTAACTATTACACCTCTGTTGTCTACTTCTGTAAAATTTGCATCCCTCTATGTCTGGAAACAGCAGAACCAAGTACCACAGATGGAAAGCTTGAAGCTGTGAGCTAAAATCAGTCTTCCATTCCTTAAGTCCAGGGATAATGGTAAGTCAAGTGGGGACATCCAGATAGACCATTGCTGATTTACAGTCAGGTAGACATCACTGACCACTGTCAGGAAGACATCACTGACCACTGAAGGTAAGCATCACTGACCACTGTAAGGTAAGCATCATTGACTACTGTAAGGTAGACATCACTGACCACTGTAAGGTAGACATCGATGACCACTGTCAGGCAGACATTGCTGACCACTGTCAGGCAGACATTGCTGACCACTGTCAGGTAGACATTGCTGACCACTGTAAGGTAAATATCACTGACCACTGTAAGGTAGACATCGCTGACCATTGTCAGATAGACATCACTGATCCACTGTTAGGAAGACCATGGCTGACCACTGTCATGTAGACATCACTGACCACCTTCAGGTAGACATTGCTGACCACTGTCAGGCAGACATCACTGACACTGTCAGGTAGACATCGCTGACTCTCTGTCAGGTAGACATCGCTGTCTCTCTGTCAGGTAGACATCACTGACCACTGTCAGGTAGATATTGCTATCCACTGTCAGGTAGACATCACTGACCACTGTCAGGAAGACCATCTCTGACCCACTGTCTGGAGATCATCGGGGCATGTTTGCAGCACGGGTATTCCCTTGCTTCTCATTTCTGCTAAACTAGAGGTCAGGATATATGCCATAGGCCTTGACTTTCCCAGAAAGTTGTGGATGTGGTATGTGGTAACTTGAATAATTAAACTTAATGAATCAGTGCCTGCTTTTTCAAGAATGGCCTAGTTATGGCTTTAACAGATAGCCCATGCCATGGGTAAACTGCTGTAAGAAGTCCTTCTTACTGAAGAGGGAGGGAATGCCATGATGCAGCAGGAACATTATCCAGATAAATACAAATCATCTTCATTATAGTTAGAGCATTTGGGAGACATTGGCTTTCAGCTCCTCAGACCTCCATTATGAGCTCCCTGGTTATAACAAATATGTATAATGCCAAAATAGCACTTTTGTGGAAACAATATGACAGGCATGGAGACATGAGATTACCTGCAGTCCGGGAGACAGAAGGAGCTTCAATGGAACGACCCATCAAGTGTAATAAACACACACAAGAAAACATCATCAAGGACTTTTTGAAGCAGAACATATAATGAGCTATGACGGCAACTAAATGAAAATTTTAAGAGTGAGAGGGGTGTGAAGCGAGGGGAGTGGGGAGAATGAATACAGGTGCATACAAAGAAAAGCAAAACCAGAAAACGGGACCAGCAAAGAGGAAGGCAGTGATGGGAAGAGCCTGCTACTCTGAGGAACAGTGAAGGCAACTGTAATGAGCATCGCTGCCTTCAGTCTTCAAAATAAGACTTGGTTCTTAGGAAACCAGGCTCCTCATCTGTCAGCGGTGTTCTGCGTTGTCTTCTGACAGCAGATGCATGCAATAAAGTAAAACCCACACTTCTTCCCCTCCCTAGCAGTGGCACCACAAGTCTCATCTGTTTAAAATTGATTCTTGATGGCAATTTTCTTTTTTCTTTCCTTTCTGAGACAAAGTCTTGCTATATAGCTTTGGTTGGCCTGGAACTTGCTACACAGACCAGACTGGCTTCAGGCTCACAGCCTGCCCCTGCCTCCCAAATGCAGGGATTAAAGGTAGGAGCCACCAGACCAGGCTGACAACAGCTTTTTTTATCCCTGCTAGAACAATTCATTGATGTGGGGTGTGTGTGTATATGTGTGTGTTTGATGGGTCTTTATGTGAGAGTTATGTGTGTATATCTATGTATGTGGTGATAATGCATGTGTGTATACATGCTCAGCCATGTATGCATATATTGTGGATATGATATGTGAATATGTATATGGTAGTCTGTATGTGTATATTTGTGTATGTGTCTGGGTTATGTGTGTATCTGTATGTGTGTGTGTGTATTTGATGTTTTTGAGCCCACACTTGGCAGTGTATAGATTTTGTGATGATTGCTTTTAACCTCTCTGAAACCAGTGTGTGTGAGGATTTAATTGACAACTTTTCTTTTTTGATAATTTGCAGAGTGATGCCACATATTGTGTCAGTCACATCTTAGATTGTAAATCTGATTTCTATGGTGGGGGAGGTGGAAGCAAGAAGAGAGAAAAATAGGATCAAATGTGAAGATATCTCTTAGTTTCTTTTCTATCACTGTGACAAAATACTTGGCAAAAGCAACTTAAGGAAGGGCAAAAGGAATGGAAGGAGGGAGGGGAGAAGCGAGGGAGGGAGGGAAAGGGAGGGGGAAGGAGGAGGGAGAGAAGGAAGAATGAAGGGAGAAGGGCTTGTTTGGGTTCACAGTTTGAGGGCACAGTCTCCCATTGACAGGAACTCCTGCTGGCAGAAGTGTGAGGAAATGGCTGATAACCATAGTCAGGGAGCAGAGAGAGATGAGCGCCAGTGTCAGCTAGCTTTTTTCCTTTTGGTTTAGTCAGGGACCCCAGCCCATGGGTTGGGGATGCCTCCCTTTAGGGTGAGTATTCACACCTCCATGAGCCTAGGCTAGAAGCTCTCTCAGAGCCACACTCTGACGTTTGTCTCCTAGGCGATTCTAGATCCTGTCAAGCTGACAGTCAGCATTAACCATCACATTATCAGCTAGAAATTTTTACAATGCAGACTTACATAAAGCCGTTTCCATGCAAGGATATGATAAGTTTCAGCATATCTCCCCTCTCCATACTCTACCAAGCACCTTCTCCCCTCCCATTTTTGCTGCGTTTCTATTGTGAGTTTTCATGACTGTTCTATGCTTGTATGTTCTTGGCTCCCAGTAGTTTTCTTAGGAATAGGTTGCTATGAAAGAGTTACTATAACTCCTAAGTTTGTTTTCTGCATTTCCATGTGGTCACTTCCTGTCATGTGTTGTCCCACCATGATGGCATCTTTCATTTGGGGAACTTTCATCAGAGACCAAACCAATAGGGATAACCAGTCTTGCATTCTTAGCCTCCAAATGTATGAGCTAAATAAACACCTTTTTGAAAATTAATAACTTATTTTTTAAATACCTTTTTTATTTTTCATACCAATCCCAGTTCCCTCTCCCTCTCATTCTTTCACTCCCTCTACCTCTCCTCCCCTACCCTCATCCACTCCTCAGAGAGGGTAAGGCTTCCCATGGGGAGTCAACAAAGTCTAGCATATAGCTTTGAGGCAGGATCAAGGCCCGCCCCACCATATCTAGACTGAGCAAGGTATCCCTCCAAAGAGGACGGGTTTCAAAAAGCCAGTACAGGTAGTAGGGATAAATCCTGGTCTCACTGTTAGTGTCTCCACAGTCTGCCCCAGTCATACAACTGTCACCCACCTTCAGAGAGCCTAGTTTGGTCCTATGCTGGTTCCTTCCCTGTCTGTCCGGAGTTGGTGAGCTCCCATTAGCTCAGGTCAGCTGTTTCAGTGGGTGTCCCCAT
>LOEQ01004264.1:51824-74796 GCA_001685075.1 Bramus lutescens
GGCCTGTCACTTTTCCTGGAGGAGGTCCAGGACTGCGGGGGTTGAGCGGCAGTGAGTTCGCCTTCCATGTGGGAGGACTGGTGCAGAGCCAGGCAGCTCTGCCAGTGACCTTGCCCCGCCATTCTTTATTAAGCTGACTTGTGCTTGGATGGGTAGCATTGCATTTCCATGGGGAGCTGGGCTTAATACGCATATGGAAATGGAAAGGGTGGTCTGTCAGTAGAAGGAAAGGATTTGGGGGAAAAGAGAGCTCAGCCATCAGGAAAGATTTAATTGCCACATTGTAACTCATTGCTATAACTTTCTCTTTCTCCCTTTCAGTTGGGATTTTAACATTGTCCAGGGAGCCACCACACGGTGTTGGACAATGTGCCAGAACCACAGATAGTCTCAGGCACACAGATACTAGCTTTAACAGGGATCCTGTCACTATGACCCGGCAAGCTTGGGCAAGTGGCCCACTCTTTCTGTTCTTTAATTTTTACCACTTGTTAAAAGGAGTCAGAAACAAGGATAGTAATAACTGTTGTGTACAGATGTGCAAATGTTGCTCAGTACCCATCAGCAACCAGTTCCAGCCCACCTGCCTCCCTGGATCTCCAAATCCACAGATATAACCTCCTCCTATGTACAACACTTAACATCATTTATATAGCACATAGAATACCTACTGTGAGGTGAGTGCTATATAAACATCTGTTACACTGTAGTTTCAGTAGACACTGACAAGCAAAACAAAAACCAAAAAAAACCAAAAAACAAAATCCTTATACATGTTAAACACACATAGGAATTCTTTTCTGGACTCTTCTTTTCTTCCTTCCTTCCTTCCTTCCTTCCTTCCTTCCTTCCTTCCTTCCTTCCTTCCTTCCTNTTCCTTCCTCTCTCCCTCCCTCCCTCCCTCCCTCCCCCTCCCCCCTTTCGTTTTTTGATGCAGGATCTCATGTAGTCCAGGCTGACCCTGAACTCATATGTTACCAAGGATCAGATTAGGTTCTTGATCTCCCTACCTCCACCTCTCAAGTGCTGGAATGCCAGCATGTATCAGCATGCTCCCTTGATGTGCTGCTGAAGATGGCACCTAGGCCATCTTTACCCACTTTAGGAAGGCCCTCTACTAACTGAGCTACATCTGAGCTACATTCTAACCTCTTTCTGAGTACTTCTACCCTGTGCCTGGTGACTCGGAGTGAAAGAAGCATGGACACAGAGAGCAGCTGTATTTACTATGAGCTGCTGTGCTCACACCTTCAGTTTAGTTCTTGTAGACATGGCAAGCACTAATGATTTCTTTTTACAGATGGGGCATAGGGAATTACAAAGGGCCGAGATATCCAGACTCACACAGTTTGAGAGGCATGGAGTCATTGTTTATAAGTAACCAGGCCACTGTGTGCTGACCGCTGCGGTCCATACCTTTACCTGTCCCAGTGAGCCCACATCATTGAAACACCTTTCTCTTTTTTAAAAAAATTATTTCTTTTATTTTTGAGATTATAATATAATCACATCATTTCCCTTTTCTTTTCCTCCCTGTAGACTTGTCCATATGTGCCTCCTTGTTCTCTTTCTAATTCATTGTTTATATATATGAATAAATATACATATATTATATATTAGTTCCTAAACACATAAATACAACCTCCTCAGTTTATATAATTGTGTTAGTTAGGGTTTCTATTGCTGTGATGAAACACCACGACCTAAAACAATGTGGGGAGGGAAGGGTTTGTTTGGCTTTCCCTTACACAATATAGCCCATCAGTGAAGGAATTCAGGACAGGAACTCAAACAGGGCAGGAACTTGGAGGGAAGGACCTGATGCAGAAGTCGTAGAGGCCACTTCCTGGTTTGCTCTTTATGGCTTATTCCTAATGGCTTGCCCATCCTACTTTCTTATAGACCCCAGGACCTTCAGCCTAGGGATGACAATACCCACAATAGGCTGGGCCCTTGCCTGTTAACCACTAATTAAAAAATTTCCTACAGGCTTGCCTGCAGCCCAGTCGTATGGAGGTATTTTCTTAGTTAAGATTCCCTCCTCACAGATGACTTTATCTTGTATCAAGTTGACATAAACCAACCCAGTACAATAATGTTACCTGTATTTATGTTTTTAGCGTTGACCCTTTGGTACGGAAAACCGAAAGGTGTGGTCGTTCTGGGGTAGACTATGTCTCCCACTCTCAGCATACCTAAGTTGCTTGTAGTTCTTTAAACAGGGTTGAGGCCTCTTGGGTTTTCTTCAATCCATGTTATCATGTATGTTGTTGTCCTCATTCATCTCGTACTAAGGCAGTGATGTTGGTGAGACTTTATGGGCGCAGCTTCTGACCTTATCAGTAGACACGATCTCATGACAAACTCCCCGTTCATCTGGCTTTCATTTTCCTTCTGTCTCCTCTTCTAAAATGTTCCCTGAGCCTTAGGTGTGGGGGTTGTACTGCCGACATATATCTTGGTCCTGGGCTCCCCAACGCTGCCTTTTGATTGGTTGCAATTTTCTGTAATGGTCTCTATCTGTTGCAAAGAGAAGTTTCTCCTTTGAGGGATGAGGACCACATTTAGAGTGTAAGTAGGGATTATTCTGGTTCAGTAGAGTAGTGGTTGTAGGTTCTCCTCCAAGATCTTTGGCTTCACTAGCCCTGGAGAGTTGGCCAGGCTTCCAGTGCCTGGGCTAATTTCCCTCTTGTTGAGTGGGTCCTAAGTTCAATCAGAGAGCTGTTGGTTACCACCAAGGTATGCACGATTTATTGCACATTTAAGGTTATTATGTCACACTGGTCATTGATATGGTTCATGTGTAGGACTGTTAGGTGCTTCCTTCCTTTGGAGCTTTCCTGGTGCCTTTTGGTGCATGAAAGCTAGTCCCAGAGAAGAGGCTTTTAGGTCAGTTCCAGTCCAGGAACCTCTAGGCTCTGTTTCTGAAATCCATCAAATCTTCAGTAATAGATACATATCTTCCCATTCTGGGGTGGATGATGCAGGGCAACAGAAATAGCATGTACTGTTTTGGGAATCTCTTAGACAGCCCTGACCAACAACTCAGAAGGAAGTAAAGCACTTCTTCTCAATGCCAACATGTACTGAGTATCTAAAACTTGGTCCCACCTATGGCATCAGACTTTGGGGTCAAAGTTATCTTTTTCAAGAATATCTCAGGACTTGGGGCTGAAAACATGGCTCAGTGGGTAAAGTTGTAGCCCCACAAGCACAAGGACCTGAATCTAGATCCCCAGAAGCTATGTGAACCTGGGCATGGTAATGCACTTCTGTAATCCCAGTGATGAGATGGGAATTGGAAACAGAAAAATTCCTGGAAACTTGAGGGTCAGTACCCTGGCATATGCACCAGTGGACAGTAAGAGACTCTCAAACGAGGTGGAAGGTGAGGATCCATGCCTGAGTTTGTTCTGCAATCTTCTCATGCATGTGGTGGCATAGGCATGCCTATGCTCATGTGCAAACATAAATACACACACACATGCACACACACACATATCACTTGCACCCCATGCACACACATACCACACACACACCACACACATACCAGACACACATCTTACACCACACACACCCCAATATCTTGCCATTTTGCAACTGAAACTCAGGAGGAGGTGATCTAACTCCTTGGTTCATATCTGAGGCTGTAGGAGGAGCCTTGCATACCCTGTGTGACAGTGAGCAATGAAACGCCTGTGTATGACCCCCTGATCTCTAAATAGAGGCTCTACTTCTATATCCCGTCAATCACTGTAGCCGCAAAACTTTGCAGTGCCTTACAAAATGCATGGATGACGATCTTTCTATTGCATTTAGGCTTCTGCAATGAAGATCTGTGTATATCTTGTCTCTCACAAGTGGGAATTATACCACACGGGATCGTCGGTGACAATAGACCCTTGACAACAGGGCTGGCAACTACACAATCTGCCAGGACTGTGATAGATGTTAAACCAGATCCCACCCCACTGGGCTCCCCAGTTTGGTGCGGTAAGTGCAGAGCTTAGGACCTCAAGCTGAAGTTTCTGCTGCCCCATGCAGGAGCTTAAATGAGGAAGCAGGACAGCAAAATAGAGAGCCTGTGATCCCATCAAAGAGACTGCATCTTAGCTCCAGCCAACTGCTGCCACGCTGTGTCATAAGGGTCTTCACATTTCTCTAGAGAGATGCAAATGTAGATTTTTATGTGCAATTTCCTTGTGTGAAAATATCAGCCGCTAGTTCATATTAAAAAGAGAATCTCACTTGTGGAATTCATGCCCTTTGTTTTTATGGGCTGTGATGCAGTCCTCAAGAGCTGGTGAGTGAGTACCATACAATAATAAGCACACAGGGCTTGATCCGAGGGGAGTAAACTTAGTCAAAGGCTCTCCACTCCAGCAGCCTCTGAAAAGCCACTGCAAGGCCACTACCACTCGAGCAATGGCCCGAGATGCCACAGTGCTCTCCAGCGTGACCACCGTAACTGCCACGGCTTTCGTTCTAATTCCAGGCTCCCATTCAGGCTTCCCTATTGTATATCAGTCACTTTTCTCACTGCTGTGACCAAATTCCTGATAAAATCAGCTTAAGGAAGGCAAGATTTATTCTTGTCACAGCTTCAGGGTCCATTCCTTCATGGTGGGGAAGTCACGAGCTTGAGGCATCTAGACCCACCCACAGCCAGGAAGCAGAGATAGATGAATGCTGATGCTCAGCTCACTTTCCCTGCTTTTCTTCAGCTCAGGACCCACTCCTGCAGGTGATGCTTCCCACAGCAGTGTATCCCTTCTGACTCAGTGACCCAATCTTGAAATTCCTTCATGTATGTGCCAGAAGTTAGTCTGTCAAGTTGCCACTCAATATCAAGCATTCTTGTTTGCTTTTCTGGCCCGATTCCCCAGCCACAGAATGCAGGTACTCTCTGGTTCTTCTTTGTGTTTCCTCTACAGGCTTTGACACCTTCCATCTGCTTCTTTGAAAGCATCTTACTCTAACATCTCACCAGAGGCTTTGACACCTTCCATCTGCTTCTTTGAAAGCATCTTACTCTAACATCTCGCCAGGGGTCAGACTTTCCTCAGTGCCTTTACCAAGCCCCAGGGTTTCCTCTGTGGATATCTGTGCTTCTCCTCCTGTGTGGTGACGTCTCTATGCATAGCACAGAGCATCTCTGAGGTGAAAAAGAGAATATAGACAGATTCTATCCATGGAATGTTGACCTTCTGAGACTCTAGCAGTCATACTGCACTGAAGGACCTGGTTAGGGCTCAATTTTTTTCTGGCCAGTTCACATAGTGGAGTGCCACTACCTCCACCGACAGTTATGTTTGGACATAGACTCTTTAAAGTGGATCACGTTGCTTAGGGTTAGGATGCTGGGCACAGTCCCACTTCAACATGACCAGTGTCTTTAGGAGATGAGGAAGTGAGGATAAAGACATGGAGACAGGCAAAACCTTATAATCACAGGGAAGAAAACATCATCTAGGGCCAGGGACATGGCTTGACCAGCCAAGGACTTGCTTTGCAAACATGAGGGCCAGAGTTAGAGTCCTCATAATTCCTATCTTTCAAAAGGGACTTGTAATTTTAGCTCTGAGGAGGTAGGGACTGGAAGATCTCTTGGGATTTGCTGGTCAACAAGTCTAGCCAATTTGGTGAGGTCCATGTAAAAAGAGAAAGACCCTGACTCAAAAATAAGGGGATGGTGTGCTGAAGAAGTCCACCTAAGGATGGCCCTTGGTTAGTACACACACACACACACACACACACACACACACACACCCCAGAATATACACAGTCACGTAGGTACACAGACACACTCCCACACAAGAAAGCAGTCATTCAGAGACAAGAGATAGACCTCTGAAGAAATCAACTCCACTGATGCTTAAGTCTAAAACTTCCAGCCTTCAGAATAGGTAGCTAATGTTCTGCAGGGATTTCTTTATGCCAGCCTAGCAAAGTAAAAATCTCCAAGCAAAGATCTCAGTCTTGTACTACTAGCTCCCTAGTGAGGCCTTTGCCATCTTTATGAAATGCAGTTTGACATCATGGCTACTGTGGGCTGCATTATAGACTTTGTGAAGAAGTTCTAACTCAGTGTTTCAGAATGGAAGCATGGGCGTAGATAATCTCTCTTTTGTGCAGGCTCCTCATTTTTTCTAACGTGAACACAGTGGGACTTTCTGGCATTGAGTGCTGTGGATAATCGGTGAAAGAGTTCAATGGAACCTCAAGCTGAGTCCCTGAAGAGAGGCAAGTTATGCTCTGGGAGTGAGGGGAGAATGCTTGTTTGAAGCCCGTGGCCAGGAGCCACTTGGGTTCTGTTTTGTGGTTGAGTTGGAGTAGGTGACTTAATATTAAAGGCATGAATCATGGAAAGGTATCACAGGCCTATTTTTGTGTGTGTGTGTCTGTGTGTATGTGTGCAACACACACATGTGTACAAATGCAAATGCATTGGAGCCCAGAGGAAGACAAGTGTCCTGCTCGACCACTCTCTACTGTGTTATTTTGTGTCAGGGTCTTTTACTGAATCTGGAGCTGGACTTCCATCTAGCAAGCCCAGAGAGCCTCCCATCTACTCCCAGTAGTGCTGGGAAGATAGGTGTATGTGTGGCCCCACCTAGCTTTTTACATGAATGCTAGAGATTCACAGTCAGGTTCCTCATGTGTGCACTCTCTAGGCCATCTCCCCAGCCTCTATAATGCTATTTTTAGTGTCAGCTTTAATGGTATGGGCAAGGCCAGCTTTAATATTCTTTAGTTGATCAGTCTTGATGACACAGTTTTGTCATTTTCTCTCAGACAAATCCTGTTTACTTCGTTGGTCTGATGAACATTCCTAACTTCTAAACTGCATTTTGACACTTTATCCTGCTGTTTTTACATTGTACCTTAGAGGTATTGATCGGTACTGAAATTAGTAAAGAAAGAAAGTCATAACTAGCTGATGCCCATGGCATGAACATTTCCCAGAAAAAGACAAAACAGTGGATCCATACTGATTTTAAACAGGGAAATTTCCAGAAAATCCCTCTCTTCTTCCTGGCAATGATTTGGAAGTTGCTTGAAGTTCCTGGCTGAGGCCACACAGCACAATTAGCAGACCATTGCTTCTTGGCTTTGCCGAGTTGGCAGAGCAGTGTGTGCAAGTTGACAGAGGGCCTCTCTGTAGGGTGTCTTCTCCATTGATCTTGTGTTGGCATGAGAGCAGGGGAGTTGGAAAGAGCGTCATCCCCATCTCAATGGGCCCTCAGACTACAGGACAATATTTTCCCATAGTCTGTAGCTCTGGTTTTTGACAGGGTAAACAGCTGTCTTTGTGCATTAGTGAGTAATTGCAGGTATTAGTTCTAACCTAGGGGATCAAAATTTCACAGCAACGGTCTATTGAAATGAGGTGATGTAAATATTGGGTCCTCACAAGAGCTCAATCTTGCTAAGCAGAAAAATGGCTGATCTTGAATTCAAGTAGGAAAGAGTTGTGAATTATGGTGGATAGGACCTTAGGTTTTATGTATTTGTCTAAAGGCAATTGGTTATGGCTTCACCTGAGCCCACAGGCTTTATATGGATCCACAAGAGGATACTTACAGGAGAACTGGATTATATGATTATAGAGGCAGAGAAGTGTGAACAGCACACCACCCTCAGGGAAGTGGGTAGTGTAGACCATTCTAAGGACAAAGGATGGACTTCCAGAAACTCTGATGTAGGAAGGCAGAGGATAGATGTCTCAGAAGTGGGGGTGGGGAGGAAGAGAGAAAAGAAGGGGGAGGAAGAGCAAGAAAGAAAAAAAAGGGAAATGAGGGAGAGAGACTGAAGATAGAATGTGGGACAAAAACAGAAAGCCAAGTTGAAAGAATAGGAGAAGAGAAACAGAGAGGTAGAGAGGAGAGAAAGGGAAGGAGAGATGAGAAAGAGAACCGGGTGGCAAAACCGATGACCTCACCCCTGTCTCCTGGCTTTAGTCAGGCCCTCAGAGGCTCAATGACAGAGTCCTGTCTTCTTTACTCCACCTGTACTGACTCCAGTTCTTCCCCCTTGTGAGAGAGCCTCTGCAGACTTCCCCAGGAAGAGTTTTACCATAGTCATCCTTTATTCCCGTCAATTTGACAGCCAGTATTAACCATCACAGAGGGGCTCATCAGTTTCAAAGTTCTACACGTAATGGTGTTAGCAGTTTTCAGTGGAGTAAGTTTATACCAAATGGGTTTTCTGTAAGCAGGAATTCTTAACTGATATCTGCAGACCACTAAGGGATCCAAGAGGGCCATAGTGGGGTCCATAAACTATTTTCCACATTTCAAGTGTCTGCAATTGAATGGTACCACTTTGTCAGACTCTATACACTAAAGTCGAGCACATACTCTAGGGCCCAGCAATTTCTCGACTTCATGTGTGTAGTGGATACAGAAACACTTACATATATTCCCCCAAAGATACATATCAAGTAATTCAGAGTGGTACTGTTGGAAATAGCCAACACTGAGAAATGACCTAAATGCCTGTCAACATTAGGGCTGAAAAAATAAAAAAAATTGTATTTACACAATAGAATGTGCATTAAGCCCTGAGAATGACATTTATGCAAAATGTCGGTTTGGGTTGATGTTGAGTGAATGTAGCCAGACATATAATTTACTGTAAAAGTCATTTACATGAAATCCAAAGACAGGAAACTACTTCGTGCAACTGCAAGTCAGGAGAGGGGGTAAACCTTAAGGGGTGCTGAGAGGGAAGTTTGGGGGATTGTGAACCAGGTGGTTGTTGGTTTGATGGGTATGTTTGGTGTATAAAGAAAATTTATCAATATGTTTTTGGTATGTGTGCTTTTCTTTTGTAGATCATACTTCAATGAAAAATTTTAAAAGTGTATAAAGAAAATTTACACTATAGCTATTTCTGGTTTTTCTTTCATACCAGTTAAGTATGACAATTCATCATTAAGATGAGAAGAGAAATTAATTCTCTCTGGGAAAGTCATTTGTATGGCAAACATTTTACAAAATGTGGGCTCTGCCCAGGGAGAAAATGATTAAACAGTTTCTTTGTGGACAACTTGTGAAAAAAATTTCAGAATCCGGGGCTAAACTACATTTTAAAAAAAATCTCTCTTTCTCACTCTCTGTCTTTGTGTGAGTGTGTGCGCATCTGTGTGTGTGTCCATGTGAGTGTGGGATCTTGTTGTCCTGTTGTGTATGGAGGTTAGAGAACAACCTTGGGCATCAGATCTTGCCTTCCCTGTTTGAGATGGGGCTCTTGTTTGCTGCTGAGTACGTCAGGCTAGGCAGCTCAAGAGCTGCTGGGAATGCCCTTGTCTGCCTTCCATCTTACTTTGGAGCCCCGAGATTACAATTACAGATGCACCTGAGTTCTGAGGCTCTGAGTTCAGGGCTTCCACTCTCATGGCGAGTGCTTTACCTAACGAGCCACCTTCCTGGCCCCGACATTGAAAACAATCTATCTCTTTAAGAGTGTGTCTGTTACCAAAATCTCTTGAGTAAATTGGGAGCATGGAGACCTTGGGAGAGGGTAGAAGGGGAGGGAATAGGAAGGGAGGGGAGTGGAGAAAAATAAATAGCTCAATAAAAACAATAAAAAAATAAAGAAGAGTGTGCCCATTACAAAGAGAGTCAACAGAGAGTTTTGTATTTTCATAAAATATATAAGAAAATGTTAGAATTCTAGGTGACCTTGTAGGTCTTGGGAAGGTAGATTGTGATTGTTACTGCAGCCCTCTTTAGATTCATTTATTATGACTGTTCTCTTTGAGAGAGTGAGTGAGACGTCTGAGTTCAAGCGGGCTTTCCCCTTCTGAGCTACCCAAGGACTGAGGGAGGTCAGCTGTCTTGGCTAATGCTTGGGTGCCATCTCCCGGTAGGTCAGTCAATTAAACCAGAAAGACTCCAGGAAAGAGGAGGAATTGAATATCTGACGAAAAGTGAGTTTGTCACGTGCATCAAATGAGACAAAGGATCCGTGTTCTCCTAGTACCAGGGTTGACAGCTCCTCTTGGCAACGGGATGATCTTTAACCATCTGTTGGCTATCTGTCTCCTGCTTGCGGTGCGCCTCCGGAGAGGACAGCCAGGCAGTCTGCATAGCTGAACCAGTCCTTCCAGGCTCTTTGGAGACAAAGCCAAGGCAGGATTGGCTGCAGGTGGCATGTGTGGAGGGTGAGGAGTGGCCTTCACTCATTTTGGTTTGGTTCATTTAATTAGTCTGTGGCCATGGCATTGCCCTGGATGGTTTGAAGAACTGAGTGACAGTTGTCTTTCCTGGAAGGGCAAGGATACCCCAGTTCTGGAAAGAAGGGTGGGAGGCAGCAGACAGAAGGCAGCTGTCTTCAACTGGAGTCATGGGACTGCAAAGAATGCTCATCCCAAGCATGGCACGGTGGAAGACGCAGGCCATCACGTGAGTGGTGAGACCTAATGCCCAGAAGCAGTCACGTCTACTGTCTGCTCCCCCCTCCCCTGACCCAGGGCAAATCTCGGTAAACCTGCATTTACGTGAGCCAATGGGAGGGAATTCAATTCTTTTTGCCAATGACTGACTCGAGGAAGAGAATTCCCCAAATCAACCGGAGAGGAGAGGGAGTATCTGGTAAGAAAAGCGTGACCTCACTGTCATGTCAGAAGCTGACTCAGGAGTGCCTGCAGCCCTGAAGATACATCCCCTGTAGAGAAATGGACTTGTTTAGGTGGGTGGCGGGGAGGCGGGGAGAACCGGGGCCCTTCAGGACATTGTAAACCCTTTAAGATAATTAACTCAGCGCTAAGTTTTCATTAGGGGAATATGATGCTTTCCTTACTTTTTAAGTCACTTGAGTTTAAGAATTTGCTTCCTTGCAGCACAAGCCCCTAGTAAATTTGAAACTTCAGCCCCAGGCTTTCCTACTTGCATGCATGTTTCACCTAGTTCATTTCACTAGGCTGTACCTTAGAAGTCACTGTTCTGACTCAAGATGGCTCAGACTTAAACTACTCTCCCCACTTCTGCATCGTAAATTTTTATTGTAAGTAACTGGCAATCTTGGATTTCTCTTACCTCGAGTCTGCTGGTTAACTATACTCATACACAAAGCCCGACAACTATGCTTTAAAAATTGTGTAAAAACATTATCGTGCATCGTGAATGCTTACTGTATGACAGATTCTATGCTAGGAAGTTTTATGTGATTTATAGGAAGTATTAAAAATCCTCAAAATGGTTGTGCAGGGTAGACAGTTTTTATCTCCCCGGTGTGTCGTAGGAAGTAAAGCCCAGTGTTACTCTCCAGGTCACACAGCGGAGATTTGGGGGAAGGAAATGGAACGGAGCCCACCACTGACCCTTCTCTGGAGATGCTCCTCTTCTCCAGTCACCTTTTCTTCAGGCCACCCTGGCTTTGTGACATCTCTCCTGAGAAACTGTGACCAGCGTCTGCTCACTCCAGGTACATCACCAATGACAGCGGAGTCAAACATGGAGAACCAATGCTTTTACTGAGGTCTCTTACAAAAGCACAGGTGAAGGGTTACTCACAGGAGAACGACGCATCAGAGGTAGTTACTTCATGGTACCAACCTAAATGTTAACGCACGAAAGCTTCACTGCTGAAGCTCCCCTCATGACCTCCAGGCAGAGCTGGGCAGGTCAGAGTGTCTCCACTCCAAACGGTCTTTTCTGCTCATAGAATCTTAGGTGGTGGTTGCCCAAAGTGGGGTGGAGGCCTGTGAATCTTGTACGTTTCAGGAGCTTCCTGGGACTTATGTTTGTTCCCTTCTTGAGGCTTATAAGCCTTTTTTACTTTCTGAGTCTTAAGGAATCTTCATGCGGGGTGGGACGTTTATGTTCCGAACAAAGTGTGGTACGAGAGTTCTTTCCGTGCGTTCTCATGTTTTCTCACTCTTCCTTTTCAGATGTGAAGTCTCCTGCCTAGATGACTGCAGAGCAAAAGGCCACATACTTTGTCGGTGCTACTGAATTCCTACGTATCCGGTCTTTCCACTTTAACCTTATAGCATTTTCTGGCCATCTCCAGCATTAGTTTCAGGTGAAGGCAGACGCTATGCATTTGTGGAATCTCTAGGCAGGATGGCACAAGGCTCTAAATGGCTTGTCCTGGGATCAGGCGCTGTCTGTAGTGGTCCTTCAAGAAAGAAGGCATTGGTTGGTTACCAGTCTGTAAACAATGACCATTTGGACAAAACCCATGTTTCCTTATGGCATTCAGTGTCACCTAAAATCAGTTCTGAAGTTGTTTCTCCTTCATGGCTGCCAGGTATTATCTCTCTGACACCTCAGTCACTTGGGACAAACCCTTCATCTGTGCCTATATCACCCCCAAATGGACTTGACCTTACTTAGGCTTTCTATAGTCAGTAAACTGGACCTCATGAGGTCTCACCCCCCTCCCTGAGGATTTATATGCAGTTAGTAGTTACCGTGGGAAGAAGAGAGAGTTTCTTGAATTGTGTAACCATTGGTAAGTTGTTCATGTTCCTGCAAATAACACTTCATCCACACTCCTGTAAGTAGCCATAAGCAAATCTACCAAGCAACTAAACCACAAAACATGAAAGTAGAAGGGAAATACATATCTGTAATATTATAGACAATATAATAAATACATACTTCCCATATATGTGTCATAATGAAATCCATTATATTGTATAATTAATTCATAGAAATTTTTTTAAGTTGAAAATAGATTTTCTTTCATACAATATATGCTGACTATGGCCCTCTCCCCCAGTTCCCCTGAAATCCTCCCCACTTCCCCACCCACCCAAATCAACACCATTTCTTTCTCTCTCTCCTTAGAAAACAGGTATCTACAAAATAATAATAAAATGAAATAAAATAAAACCAAACCAGAATAAGACAAATTAGGAAAAAAAGCCACAGAAAAAGCACAAGAAACACACAAATATATTAAATTCCAGGGTTCTGGAATCTTAATTTTTCTCTTACCTGTAGCAAACTCTTGCAATAATAACGCATGCAAGTTGAGAGGGTTCTACAGTAATGAAGAATTAATTGTATGCAAGTAAGTTCAAGATGTAGTTGAGGTGGCTGAAGGAGGGGTATAGGAAGGAAGTAGTTAGGATTTTACATTAAGTTAAGGTGGACCTTAATTGCGATTATTATTTACATTTCTTCTTTTTCATATCTTCTGGTATAAGTTTTAATTGTGGATCTTCAAGTGAAACTCTAACAAGTCTTCAAAAGGCTCCCACCACAATCTACTAATGAGCTCCATACAGCCTCCTTCTTACACAGAAAGACGCATCAGGCCCAGTTGTCCGGAGAGTGATCACTGTGCTTTCAGAGTCGGCTGTGAGGCAGAGCAAGAAAGGTGCAGACCAAAGATCGCTTATAGGATGTTAACCTCTTTTCACAAGCATTAGCCATAACAAGAGAGAGTCTATCTTCACTGTGGTATCTTTTGTTAAAAGATACATATTATATTTAAAATTCTATAAGTATGTGTGTCTGTGTTTGTCTCTGTGTGGATTTGTGAATGTAAGTGGGTGCCTGCAGAGGCTAGAAGCATCAGAAGCCCCAGAGGTGGAGCTGCAGACAGTTTGATTCACCCTCTATTAATTCTGGGAAGTGAGCTTGGTCTCCTGCAAGAGCAGCCACATGGCTCTTAACCCCTGAGTCATCTCTATAGGCCCTTGATACACTTATTTGATTCTCACAGTTTCTTAATGAACATGTATCCATTCATTATTCATCTATTTAGCATCTGTTGATGTTGTAGTGTGCTTGGCGCTCTATTAAAGTAAAGGACAGGTAAGAAGTATCTGCACTTAAGGAGCTTGCAACCTGATGCAATAGTTAATTTTATATAGCAGTTGCTGTGCACTGACACTATTGAGTCATGGGCCAAACATGACAAACTTGATTTATTTTGATCTTCACAGTAAGTTTGTGGCACAGGAGCCCTCATCCCCACATGATAGATAAACACCATGCAACTCAGAGATATAAACCATTTTGTCAACAGATTTGGGTAGAAGGGCCAGGTCTTACTGCTGAGGTTGGATATTTTTCTGGTCATTTCTTTTTGCAATATTTGTGCACTGATGCGAAGCTACTTTGTTATATTGTATGCATGCATGTTTCTACCTCTGCTTAAGATATTTTATATATCGATGCATTTTTAGGATATGTTTATTATATTGCACTACACACTTCTACCTCGGATCAAGATACTTATACATTGTTTACATTCTGAGGTCATTGTCCTCATTTGCTGCACAGTTGTTTAAAGTTTAATATTTTAATATAAAGCATTAGTCTTTTAAGCTATATAGGTATTAAGAATTATAGGTCAATAGTCATCTATGTTTGTCAAATTATTGTTAGACTAATCAGGTTCTTTAGATACATAGAGATTGTATTCCACATAGATAAATAATTTTCAAATACTTCAAAGAACTGTAGAATATGGCATTTAAATAACTTAAGATTCTGTTGACATGAGACACGATTGCTCCAGGCAGCACTGATCTATTCCCAGGAGAATGTTGAGCACTGAAGACACTCCAATTGGAGCTTGTTTTCTTCTTGGCAAAACTGGCCTATCAGCAAAGAACTGCCCCTGCCTCAACTACTGACAAAATGCATGTTGTCCAAACTGGACAAGAGGATACAAGAAAAAAATGACTGCCAAACCTTGCCAAGATAGGGTAAGATGGTTTTGAAAACTTTCCTGCCTCTGAAAATGGTCTGTCGGTTACTCTAGGCCTTAGCCAAAGTTGGTTGCTCCAACGTTGCAAATGAGACTTGGGGTGATTGCTCAGATAAGCCAGTTGTCTCTGTCATTTATTGCACCTTTTGAAAGTTGCTTGATTCTGCCTTCTGTTTGCTCAAGTAATATTATTTTCTTTCTCAGGTCTTTATTGGAGTTGAAGACTAGATAGTCATAGTTACTTTCTTCTTATGACTTAGCCAAGCTATTTCTAATACAAGACTTAGACTCCTTAGGATAGGATAACTATTGAAACATTTAGTATGTTTCTCGCTTGCTATTGTTTATGCTGGTTGTAATTCTATTTTTTTTACTTGGTATTTTTCTTATTATAAATAGTTTTGTATTAGGCTTATAACTCTTTTATTTAGGCAAAAGGGGGAGATGCTGTGGGAACTCCTTCAGTCAATAACTTTTAAGATACTGGGCCACTTTGGGCATGATCACCGCCTGGCCCAATCAGCATTTTATTAAGCTAGTATGAGTGACAGATCATTACAGCCTACAAGAACATTGTCTCACAACAATACTTTATATACTGAGCTACCTTTCCACTCTGAAAGTGGCTTCTTACATTCTCATAGCTGTATTTGAACATCTGAATGCTGACAGTAGTAAGATCTGCTCCACTCCAGGCTATGGATACTTACTTTTCTGTCCACTTTAGCTGACATCTACCCCTACACTCTCCTCCTTTCTTTCCCATTACCCACTGCCCTTCAACTGCATCTCAAACAAAACTTTCAAAAGTACAACCTGCTTGATCTTCATTGAAAGTTCTCCAGTTGGACACAATCTACCTCAATATGGAACACCAAGGCTAGAACTCACCACGCCACACAAGTTTCATCAGAGCAGAGAAAGCAGGTCTACATTCATCCTGCTATGCATGCCAAATATTTTTGGGGACTCTTGCAAACAATCTTGCTGACACATTGGTACTGTCTACACTTACAGGAAAGAAAAGAACTACTATTTCCTCATGAACTACTATTAAATCAGGTCTCTCTTAACCTATGCTTTTGTGTGCAATTTGATGGCTGTTAACTGTTTCTTGATTAATGGGTAGTGGCCTTAATTTTTATTGTTGGTGCTCTCTACTTTAAAATATATTTTGTTGTGTAAAAACATTGCAGTAGTTCATTTTTTTTTTGCTGAGAGTTTTTCTTGCATATTTTAAAATTTACTTACCTTTGCTTTTACATGCTATTGTATTTTTAAGGGCATTTCTTGTGTATAACAACATAGCTGGATCATTAAATATTTGGTTTGATTAGCATAATCCCTGACTATATTCTAAATACATATGTCCTTATATTCACAGCTATGTGTACTTCTCAACCCTCATCAAGGAAACTTTTCTTTGCAACAGTTGGAGATCACTATAGAAAATCACAACTGATCAAAATGGAGAACTGTGGACCCTAGTCACAGCTGATGCATCTTCAACACAACTCCTCACTTAAGACTCAGGGATCATTGCAGAAGAGGGTGCAGAAAGATGGTTAGAGCCAGATGACAGGTTTACTGTGAGATGGTGTATTCTGGACATGTTGGAAGGTACACCCACAAATCTCATCAACATAACTGCCCAAACATGAGCTGAACAGGGATGGCAACAAGGAACATACTCAGTGGTTGAGAGAAAGCTCCCAGGGCTCAGCCCTATGCAAAGAACTATAGAAAACTAAGGAATACTGAGAGTGGGAGAAACTATCTTCCCTTGAAGGGGGAAGAACATACCAATACCAAATGGTCAGCCCTAAAAGCATAAATACAAGTAGCATTTTATAGACAGAGCATTGCACTTAGGCATTTAGGGATTATACAAGCATGTGTGTGTCGTGTGTGTGTGTGTGTGCACATACACACACATCACACACACACTGTGTGAATGTATGTGTAATAACTATTAAAGAAAAAGAGGCCGTGAATTTGAAAGAGTAATAGTTTGGAGTTTGGAGGTGGGGAAACAAAAGGAGAAAATGATATATTTATATTATAATATAAATAAATAAAGATTATTTTAAAATTGCAGTTCTATAGTCTTAATTTGTGGTATCTGTCTGTCTGTCTGTCTGTCTGTCTGTAAATGAGGATGACCTTGAACCTTTGATTCTCTTTCCTCTACCTCCCCAGTGTTATGATTACAGGTGTGAGCCTCCAAGTCCAGTTTTTGCAGTCTTGGGGATGAGATCCAGGGTTTCATGCCTGTTAGGTGATTCTCTGAATTTTATTCATTTGTATTTATTAAACTGCACGCAATTGGATGCCTTGAGCTATCTGTTTTATTATTTTCTTCTTCTTTCCTGTTTCCTTGTTAGATTTTTAAAGTGCTTATTCTCATTTCTATTGCAAGGTACAGATTGCTTCAATATTAAACAAATTAAATGAATGTGCTTATTTGTGTGTGTGTGTGTGTGCGCGCGTGTGTGTGTGCGTGGTGTGCTATGGTGAACATATTGAAGTCAGAGGACAATTTGCAGAAGTTAATTCTCTTCTGCTACCATATGGTCCTTAGGATCGAACTCACGTCTTCAGTGCTGGAGGCAAGTGCCCTTATCTACTGAGCCATCCCCCTGACCCTGCTCCCATTTTCAGTTTTATTCTTAAAATGTTTAATATTCCTTCTAACTTTTTTGTGGGTTTTAGAGGATATTCAGCAATTCTTTTTCTTTTTTCTTTTCCTATTTTTCTTTAATGCCCATGTTGATTTAATATTGTTATCTTGTTTCTCTTCTGTATTTTTCCTCACCCTCAGGACAGGGCTTTATATTTTTCTAATTAAAATTAATCTCATTAGTTTCAATCATCCTCTGGCTGGTGAGGGATTCTGAGGTCTTGGTCCAGGGCTCCAAGTGGCTCTCTTCCTGTTTTGTGCCATCTTCAATTTTAATTTGCATAAATCTAGCCAAGTCATTAATTAAAGAAATTAAATAATCAGAGCTAGGTTCAGGATTTTATGTTTTTCTTTCAGGAACCCCATGTCTTGGAGTGGAGGGTGGGAGTCTAAGAAAGTCTACTTTCCTAAGTGCCTTGACCCTGTCTGACTTTAATTAGCGGCCCTCACCCCTGGCTAGTAGAAGACCATTTCTTTACTCCCTTCTCCCAGTTCCCATCCCCACTTCTCCATCCATGGATTAAAACTAGATGAAGGAGAAGCTGCTCCTCTGGTTGCCTCCTCAGCCCTCTGAGTGATGAAACTGACATCCACATGGGAAAGGACCTCATCAGGCTTCCACAGAACATGGCTGCAAGGATAAGAGCCACATAACCATGTAGCTGCACTGGAGATGAGGATGGCCACGTAACCATGTAGCTGCACTGGAGGTGAGGATGGCCACGTAGCCACGGAGCTGCACTAGAGGTGAGGATGGCCACATAACCATGTAGCTGTACTGGAGGTGAGGATGGCCACGTAACCATGTAGCTGCACTGGAGGTGAGGATGGCCACGTGGCCACGGAGCTGCACTAGAGGTGAGGATGGCCACGTAGCCGCATAGCTGCACTGGAAGTGAGGATGGTCACATAGCCACGTTGCTGCACTGGAGGTGAGGATGAGGAGAAGAAAGGGACACAAAAGACACTTCCATCTTCTGGTGTCTATACAACCCTCACAACTGGGAGAGAGGCTCTGAGCCTGGGCTCTGGCCTCAGTTTTGCTGCTATTACAAATCAGAGCCTGAAAGCATGGCACATGTGAGCACATGTGAGTGCCAGGCTACTCCTTAGCTACCTTGGTGACATCCCCTCTGTTTCTTACCCACTCACTTCTCATCCCTTTGCAATCTGGCTTGATATTGCTCTTCTAACAAAGCTACTTTCTACTTCCTTAACCCAAGTCCAGGAACTTGTTTGTTATGTTTCAATTCTAGGAACTCCCTTTGTATTTGGCACCATCGATTCTTCCTAGAATCCCTCACCCCCTTCCCTCATTTCTGCCACTGAATGTCCTGGTGTACCCTAGTGCCCCCTTTGTTCCTTTCCTCTGTTATATGGACTTTCTCTTTCCTCGACTCCCAGGCACACCCCAATTCTTGCCTTTCTCCTGATCCTTACTAGTTAATGCTCCCTGCACCGAGTTTTCATGCTGTTTTATTCCCAGTGTCTCAGTTCTTCTGGATGATACTGTTATCTTCCCATCCTCAGATGCTGAAGAACTGACCCTTAAATGTTGCGGCATATTACTTTAACTGGGCAAAGACGTGTAACATTTGTTTACGCTTCAGAATATTGCTTTGACTGTGTAAAGGCATGTTACATTTGTTTATGCTGCAGTATTTTGATGATGTAAAGATGTGTTACATTTGTTTATGCCGCATCTGTTTAATGATGTACAGATGTGTTACATTTGTTTATGGTGCAGTATTTTAATGATGTAAAGATGTGTTACATTTGTTTCACCTTGTCTGCCTAAGGGACCTACTGGTTTAATAAAAAAGCTGAACGGACAATAGCTAGGCAGAAGAGGGATAGGCAGCGCGGGCTGGCAGAGAGAATAAATAGGAGGAGAAATCTAGGCTCAAGAAGAATGAGAGAAAAAGAAGAGAGGAGAGAACCAGGGAGAAAGTGAGGGAGACACCCAGGGCCAACCAGGCAGCTGCCATCCAGCAGACACAGAGAAGGACATACAGAAAGAAAAGCAGAGTCCCAAGGCGAAATGTAGATGAAGAGAAAAGGTTAAGTTACAAGAGCTAGCAAATAAATGAGCCTAAGCTAAGGCCAAGCATTCATGACTAATAATAAGTCTCCATGTTATGATTTGGGAGCTGGTTGGTGACCCAAAAGAAAACCTGGTACATTTAAAGGTAGGTACTGAGTTAGCTCCACTCTAAAGAGTATCAAACATCTACAAATACATGAAGGAGGTGCTGGGGTCTGTGAACCTTTTTAAATCAATGAGCCTGGAACACAGGTACATATTCACTAATAAACTAAAGAGGGTTAGATAAAGTATGTATGTAGAGTACTTCCTATATACCATTTCTTGCATGAGGGTCTTCAACACATCTCCTCAGTTGAATCTTATAATCCATTGAGGAAGATTTTACAGCCAAAGGAAGGTAAGTTTACTGGAGCTGAGGTTGGATGACTTCATTGTGAATGCTGGAACCAGGATTCAGAGTTTTATCTGTTATTTTTTCAGAGCACTATATTGGCTCATGGTTATCACAGAGCAAATGATACGTGAATTGATAATTTAGGACTTAAATTTTCTCATTAGGTAATATGTACAAAACACTTTTAGCAATAACACTAGAATATAGAAAGCACAGAGGTATAGAAGGGGAGGAATTAGAGGGTTTTTTTTGTAGAGACAAGGATAATGAGAGAGTCAGAGGAAACTTACAAAGAAAGATGGTGTGTCAGATTTCAGAGGTGTTGAGTTTGTGGCATCAATAGACTACCACAGATGATCTTGGAAAAATATAGAAACTGAGAATTTAAATTTATATTACATCAATGTAAGGTAAAAGTTAGAAGTTTGGACATGGTGAAATACATGTGTATACTAAAAGAAGGAGCAAGGTGTTCATGAGAACATGGAGACCAAGAGGAAGGTTCCAGAGGAACCAGGGACATGTAGAGAGAACAGATGTGACAAGCTAGAGGAGCTCCAAGGAGTTCAGGACAGCAGCATTTGCAAAGGGAGAAAAATTTATGCTTCAGCCAAGGAAATAGAAGATTACTGGTGAAGCTGATGGGAAGGATGAATTAAAGGTGGAAGAGGAGGATGTTAGTTACTGGGGTTTGGGAGATTAGCAGAAAAATAGAAAAAACTATAATGTCCCATTATCTCCAGGTAACTTTGTGCATGCCCTGCATAATGGAGTCTTCTATTTCCCCTGCATGTGTAACTACTCTCTTTGTATCCCAACTCCTCTCTGTGTCTCTACCCACCCTGTCTTTTTCTCCCTATACTTTCTTCCTCCCTGACTTTCTGACTTCTTACCAAACTTCCTGACCACCTTCCTATAATATATGTGTAAGTATGTCTGTGCGTCTGTGTGAGAGAGAGCACATATGTGAGAGTATGTGTGCCTGTGCTTGTATGTGTAGTCCAGACATCCATATCAAACTTCTTGTATTGTTTTCTATGTGATTTTTTGAGGCAGTGTCTCTCACTAAACCTAGAGATCACTGATTTGCTAGATTGGCTGGCCAGTGAGCTCCAGAGATCTTAGCTTCAATTCCCCTGCTGGAGCTACAGGTATGTGCATAATCAGGCTTTTTTATGTGGTGCTGGGAATCTGAACCCAGCTCCAAATGCTTGTGCAACAAACATTTTACTGACTATGCTGTTTGCCCACCAGTCTTCCAGGGCACATTAAAACAAAGATTTGTTTATTTTTATTTGTTATGTGTATTTTGCCTTCATGGGCATATGTGCACCATGTGTGTGCTTTGTGTTCAGAGAGACCAGAAGAGGGTGTTGGAGCCTCTGGAACTGGAGTTACCCATTGTTGTGAGCTACCATGTGGTGCTGGGAACCTATCTGGGTTCTCTGCAAGAGCATCCAGTGTGCTAAGCACATCTCCAGTCCCCCAACCATTCTTTTCTTTGTTTGTTTGTGTTTATTTATTGTTGTTTTTTTCAAGACAGGGTTTCTCTGTGTTTCAGCCTAGGTTCTCCTGGAACTTGCTTTGTAGACTCATAGAGATCCATCTACCTCTGCCTGCCAAGTGCTGGGATTAATAGGCTTGTGCCATGACCTCCAGGCAACCTCTAAACTATTCTTACCTCTTCTACTCTACCTTGATCCAGTCAGTGGTTGTTTCTCAGGTACAGCCCTGTTTGAGTGGGAGCTCCATGAGGTACGAAGCCCCTCACTTCATCTTTGACAATAGCTTTGCACACTGCGGGTGTTCACTTTAGTGCCTTGTGAACAGTAGGTGCCCCTGACACATTTGCTGAATTGAACTGTGTGCAGACCAATGTAGCAGAAGGCAGTGGGGATTCCCATAATACCATCAAGCCTTGCTTTCTCCCAGAGGAGAGTGAGTATGTGCCATTTGAAAGAAATTCAGATAAGATTCTGACTAGATTTTCTTCCAGTAATTGAAGTCTATGTTCCAAAGTCAGATAGCTCAGTGAATAAATCTTTCAGGACTTATAAGTATTTTGTCTACACAAAGTCACAGAATTGGCACAGGGTTCTGGATAACTTGACAATTTATTCAACTTGTTAAAGCTTTCTTTGGCTTGTTAAAATTTCAAAGTGACTTATCTTGGAAATCTGGCTTTTTTAAGAAATATATTTTTAGGCTTCTGAATAGTTAATTTTTCTCGAAATCTTTGGGTATGAACCAGAGAGGAAAAATGTTAATTAAAGAGAGAGAGGATGTCTGATGTGGGATTCCCCTCTGTATGCTGTGAATATATTTTATTAACATTGGCTAATAAAAAAACTGTTTTGGCCTATGGCAGAGCAGAATAGAGCCAGGCTGGAAGAAATATATAGAGAGAGTAGGTGGAGTCAAAGAGACACCTGTAGCTGCTGAAGGAGAAAGTCTCCAGAATATTACCTGGAAGGCCACAGCCGTGTGGTGATACATAGATTAATAGAAATGGGTTAATTTAAGATGTAAGAGTTACTTAATAAGAAGCCTGAGCTAATAGGCCAAGCAGGGTTGGAATTAATAGAGTTTCTGTGTGATTCAGGTCTGGGTGGCCGGAAAATGAGCAGTCTTTGTTACAGATGTCACCACACAGAGTTCAAGAAAGAAATCAGGCAATGTACCTAGTTTCTGATCCTGGCCCTACATCTAATGATTATTACTACATTCTACATCTCTGGACTTTGATCTCTACATAATATACAACAGCCAGTTAATACAACTTTCCAAGATCTTCAGCTTTATGAACCTCAGGAGAAGGGTTTTATGGTCATAGTCCACAAGATATTTTTGCTTTTCTGCTCTCCAGTGTCCATCTGGCAGGTGTGCTGGTGTTGGCCCTTTGACAGATGTTAGAATCACGTGTGAGGTGGGCCCCTCAGAATGTTGGAGGGGGATTATTCTGATTACATTCTTTAAATGGGAAGATCTGTATACTGTGGGCAGCGCCATTCCCCAGGCAGAAGCATAAGGAGAGAAAGGAAGGTGGTTATCTGTTGCAGTACTGAGATACAAGAGTGACTAGCTACTCTAGCTCCCCTGTAGCCACGACTCCCCCTGCAGTAGCAGACTGTGACTTTGAATTCTGAGCAGGGACAACCCCTTTCACACTTTTTTC
>LOEQ01004264.1:114966-149054 GCA_001685075.1 Bramus lutescens
ACAGATTATTAGAAATGGGTTGAATCAAGATGTGAGAGTTAGCCAATAAGAGTCCAGAGCTAATGGGCCAGGCAGCAATTTAATTAATACAGATCTCCGTGTGATTATTTCGGGTATAAGCTAGCCAGGTGGTCGCAGCCCACCGCTCCATCAACAACAGAGTGAAGCGTTGTTGTGAATCACTTAGCACACTGGTCAACAGAGAAGAATGGATCAAAACCTGTTAGAGCAGGATGAAAACAGAACGCAAGGGTTGGGCTTTTGGATCAGGAACCAGGAGCTGGGGAGTCCACTCAAGCTGTGCTTCAGACCTTACGTGTCCTCAACCTCAACCCAATGGGTTGTCAGGGAAGGGAATGGGTTCTGTACTTCAACAACTTTCTAGAATGCTCTGTTTCCTTTATCATGCCTTCTTTCTGAGTGTACTTGCCCTTCTCTTTGGTTAAATCAGCTACTGTAGTTCTCAGCATTGTTTTAGGGAATTTGCCCAGACTATAAAGCAGTGTGATCCTAGGCCAACAGAGGGAATGAACATCAGATAAGTTAGTGCTTTCATGACCTTGGGGCTCACTTTCTTTAACAGAACCACGACAATGTTTTAATTTATTTCCGAATAAGAAAAAAGAACTTTTAGAGAAGGCATTCATGACGTATTTATTACCAAATACCTTTCTCTATAATAGGGATAGGAGCCCACTGAGGCCCATGTGTTAGTTGCTTTTCTCATGGCTGTGATCTAACAACTGAAGAAAACAGCTTAAGGAGTGAAGGGCTTACTCTGGCTCCCATCCTGCGGGCACAGTGCATCCCAGTGAGGAGGGCATGGGGACAGGAGTGAGAGGCACCTGCTCACATTGTATCCTCTGTCAAAAAGCAGAGAGATGAAGCTGGTGCTCACCTCACTTTCTCCTTTTTTCTAAACCCAGCACCCCAGACTATGTACCACTGCCACCCACGTCCAGGGTGGATCTTTCCACACCCATCAACACAAACTCTTAGTTGATTTCTGACCCAGTCAAGCTAACAGCAGAAGGCAGTCAAAATTAACCGTCATAGACAGATTGCGGGGCGCACGAAGTTTACTCACTAAAGTCAAAATGGAGCTTGTAGGACAGAGGCCCTTGCCAGCCAATCCTCTGTCATATATTTCCCTAAGTTTAAGGGGCTGGCGAATATCTACTGTGCTCATCGAGACAAAAATCCTCCAGCCCTATTCTAGAAGGTCAGATAGAGTCTGTTTGTAGTTGGCTGAGGAATCAGTATGGAAGAGAGGCCCAGATCTTTCTGAGACAATCCAGGCACCATCCCATCAGTCCTTATTTTGTCTATGGGATGACGTCATGGAAGGCTGGTAGAAAAGAGCCTATACTTCAAACCAGCAAAGCCACCCACATGTGGGGCAGCCCAACCAAAAGTGCGAGTAGTTCAGCAAACAGGTCAATCTGATTCTTCACCCAAAGACTTTCAGAGTGGATCAGAGTCCTCTCTCACCATAAGCTTGTTAGAATTTTGCTGAAATATGCTAGGCCTGGAATGAGAAATACCCGACGGTTTTCTTGAAATCAATATGTTGGTGCACTACCCAGAGGCTGGCTTGCATTTAATTTCCAATTTCAAATGGTTGTTCTCCAAAATCATTACCTGGCACTTCTGGGTTAAGCATAGGCTTCGCAATCCTGCTTCATTCTCCATGAATAAGCAGATTTCTTTAATTAAGTATGTGGTTTCCTCTAATTACAGTGGTTATTTTAGAAAGCTATAACTATATAAAATTTTATCCTAAGGAAGAGTTATACCAAAATCAAATTAATGTTATGAAAAAGGCTCAATGAAAAACTAAGCAGAAAAGGAGTGGAGAATCTCATTCTCTAACCTCCCTCGGCCACACCCTGCTGGGGGAGGGGATGTTCTTGTCTGCATTTTGTGCCTAGAGACTCTTTCTAATAACAGCCACAATCACCTTGTGATTGATTCCACCCTTAGTTTCATGTTTTTTCAGACCTTTGCTCTGAGAATTTGGAATTGAGGACCCCCTCCACAGTTCAATTCTGAAGTAAAAATCTACATCAGCATTTTCTTACCCTAGAAATTTTACCTCTCACTTTTCATTGAAAATACCTTGTAATATCATTCCCACCAGACTCAATTAAAACTATGGAGATAATATAATCTACCTATCTATATTCATACAAATCAATATAATTCCTTATCTGGAAGGCAACAGTATAACATGCAAGCAATTTGTGATAAATTGGTATCTATCTCAAAATTCAAATGCATAATCAAATACAATAAAGTTGTTAAGTTTTTACACCTTTAAGGATATTGCATTTGTTCGTTCATTCATTCATTCATTCATTCATTCATTCATTCATTCCTGTGGCTTATTGAAGCAGTGAAGTTCTGAGAAAGTGAAACACATCCTTCCCCTGACTTCCCTGGTTTTTATGCTCCTGGAAATTTACTTCGTATAAACCACAAAGAAGAGCTGCGGCTTTTTGTAAATGGAGAGGGAATCTAAGGATGGAGACGTCTTAGCTGGTAGAGTGATCGGCTAACATGTGCGAGGCTCTGGATTCCATCCCCACCATCACATAAAACCAAATGTGACATTGTGTACCCAGAACTCCAGCACTTGGAGATGAAAGCAAAAAGATCTGAGTTCCAAGTTTTGATGAAAAAATATAGCCCTCATTTCAAATGAGTTGAGTTCTTTTATTCTGAAGACAAACATGAGTGAACTGGTTCAGGAACGCAGATTTAGATAACGCCAAGTTTCATGCTCAACATGGCAACAGACTGAGAAAGTTTTCATAGAACAGAAAGGCCACAAATCAAGACATGTTTCACATGCATTAGTAGAAATACCAAAGAGATGGGCTACAGCAAAACAGGAAACCCCTGTTATAGGCCTCAGACACTAGCTGATGACACTCTCAGCTTTTGGGTTGGTGGAAGGTAGTGGATTGTTTGTACATTTCAAATGATTTACTTAATGGTCACAAAGCTATTGAATTAGGCACAGAGAAAGATGATCAATAATTATTAAGAAATCTATAGATGACCCAAGATAATTTGGATCCAAGCCCTTCCCAGATGTTGATGCTCTGATGAGTTAGTCAGCCTTGCAGAGGCTCAGTCTTTTTCTTCTTCTTCTTCTTCTTCTTCTTCTTCTTCTTCTTCTTCTTCTTCTNTCCTCCTCCTCCTCCTCATCCTTCTCCTCCTCCTTCTTCAAAAAAGTAGGTTCTAAGATCGGGAGATTGTAACATTTCATCCTCATACAAGAGAAGAGATACTCATTATCTTGGCCACTGCCTTCCATCTCCCCACCCACATCATCCAAATGCCCCTGAAGATTTCAAAGCTCCTCCCACGAAGAATCCCTCTGACGAGCGAAAGGGGGAGAACGTGTTATCAGCATAGAAGAAGGGAGGGGAGGAAGCAGAAACTATGCTCACCTGATGCATTTGTGTGTGAACACAAAACCTAAATGAGGCTTGCTTCTCAGAAACATGTTTTCAAAATGTGTTTGAGGGCTTGGAGTGAGACTCTCCAGTTAAGAGCACTTGTTGCTCTTGCTGAAGACAGAAGTTAGGTTTGTAGCACTTACATTAGGTGGCTCATAGCCTTCTGTAACCCAAGTTCCGGGAGATCTGACACCCTTTTCTTACTTCCACAGGCACTGTACACATATGACACACATACAGACCTTATGCACACCCACTCACACTCACACACACACAATCTGAACTCATGATCCTTGTGCCTCCACCTTGCATATGCTGTAGTTTCAGGCACATATAATATGTATATAAAGAATAAACTTTTAATTTAATTGCTGGGCCAAGAAAACTTTCATCTCCTATTATTATCTTCCTTCTACCCTACTTTAGTTATTCATGCAGCCTGCTAGTTTTCTATTGTGTTGGTTTTGTCTATAACGTCTCAGTTCCTTTTTAGTTAATCCTCATAAACACCCATCCATGGAGGAGTCCTCTGTTCTCCTTCAATAAAAGCACAGAGAATAATAACTCATCCAACATCATACAACTTGCAAATGGTATTGTTAAGATTCAAAATCAAATCTGATGAAATCCACAGAGCCATACCCTTTCTGTAATGCATTCACAGTTCACCCAAATCATGCCTGGCTATAAACATGCATCTTGGGTAAATGGCTTCCATGCTAGCCTTGAAAAGCTTTGTTTCTGACAATGATATTTGAGATGAGTGTGTGGTGGTCCTTGTACATGTGACACTAGAACCGAATGGTCTATATATTCCAAGGGAGAACAATCAACATTAAACTCTTGTCACATGTCATTCCTGCTGAGTTTATCTGGTCTTGTTTGAGCAAGCCCACAGCATCGTTAAAGATTTTTCTCCACAGTGTGCTCCTGTAAATAAGAAGTTTATCAAATAAAACCTTCCACAAAGAGCAGGAAGACATGCCCTATTGACAGGCCCTCACTGAGTGCTGGTTCCTTCCAGGGATCCCTGTGAGAAAAATTCACCTCTTGTTCAATAACTACATTTATTGAAAGTCTTCAAGTTTAAGTGTTTGAGGTTGGATCTGGATACCCAATTTATCTGAACAGCCCCAGTCTTCCAATTTCAGCCCGAAGAATAAATTCCTTGGAATCCAGTAGTGGATTGGAGAAGATGATACACAACACATTTCCCTAGGTTTTTCTGTAATTTTCTTTGGGAGATAAATCTCACATGTGTTAGAAAGCAAGACTGCTGTAGAATAATCCTTCTGTACACTGTGTAAATATTTGTCGCTGTGATTGGTTTAATAAACAAGTTGACTGACCAATAGCCCAACAGGATAAAGTTAGGCTGGAGAGTCAAATAGAGAATCATGGGATAAGGAAGGGAAAACAAAAGAGTCACCAGTCAGATGGAAAACAAATCAGGGATACAAAATGGGATAGAGGTAAAAGCCACGAGCCTCAGGGCAACACATAATTAATAGATTAATAGAAATGGGTTAAGTTGTAAGAGCTAGTTAGTAATAAGCCTGGGCTATTGAGCAAGCAGTGTGTTTATTTGAGAGCAACTGCAGTACAGGAAAACCCTGCCTACACAAGGTTATTGGATGAGTGCTATGGTATTAATTTGTCTTGGCATTTGGGGAAGTAATGACTATAAAATTTACTTATTGAGCACCTGAATGATGCTAGGTGCCACAAGGATAATAAACTGGCTGTGTTTCTTCTTTGCATCTTTGCATCCCTGGTCATAATTCCTGGACCAAAGATAGGCAATTGACTCCACTCCAATGTACTTCCGGAATCTGGGGTGGCAAGTGTGCTTCATACTCTGCTACTATTCATCGGTGAACTTGAAAGACATTCCTCAGGGGATGGAAGAGCAGTCATCCTCTGTCACCAAAGGAGAAGGGCAAATGGGAGAGGGGTTTAGGGTTAGCAGGCAGAAGTGGGAACATTTGTGACCCCAGTGAAGGAAGAACTGCTCAGAATGTACCGCCTTAGCTGCCGTAAGGACTTCACTCGCTGGCATTTACTCCATGGGAGATCTAGACACACACATGGCTCTTGAGTTAAGTGAAATCCATGTTTATAAAAGCACTTTGTTTAGGCAAGTCTGAGTAATTGCCTGCTATGCCCAGTAAACAATTTGGACAAGAGCAACTAGATTCCTTACATATTTCATATTCTTTAACCAATACACCAGCTTTCAGAGGTAGGTACTGTTATTTTTATAGATGAAGTCATGGATATTTGGAGTTATTTAGAATTTCCTCAAGGGCACACAGCTAGAAAATGACAGATCCAAGAAGTTAAACCCACAAAATTATTGTGTCTTTAGTGTTTAATAGTGTCCTACATGTTGCAGTTTAGGAAGCATCTATTTCATGTGGTTTCGTTCTCCCATTGTCCTTACCAACATGTAGAAGGAATGCTGAGTCAAGGCTGGGTTATGCCTGTGTCTGGCTATGCTTTTCCGTATTCCTTGTAGTATATTTTACGTTCCTAAATTTGTGTGTCACTGTCTTCTCATGTGTTCAGTTCATCTTTAGTAAGGAATTTGAATTCTCAAACCATTTAAAATATTATATTGCTAGAAGCATAGTATGTGTATGAGAGAGAGAGAGAGAAGGAGAGAGAGAGAGAGAATGTGTTGATGCAGGAATGCATGTGACACAGTACATGTGTGGAAGTCAGAGAACAACTTTTGGGAGTTAGTTTTCTCCATCTGCCTTTATGTGGGTCCTGAGTATTGATCTTAGGTGGCCAGTCTTTCAGAAGACGTGATTTACCAATGGAGTCACTCATGTCCTATGTTATTTGTGTGTGTGTGTGTGTGTGTGTGTGTGTGTTCTGTAAGGTTTTCATGCTTACAGATTGAACTTAATAGCTTGTTGGCATATTTCTATTATATTTATGGCATCTTAATCTGAGTGGCACACATGAACTCCGTGTTTTCATATCTTCATTTCTACTCTTTCAGCTGTTGATGCCTCAAGTGCTACCTTTATGAAGTGTGTGTCTTGGACCAGTGAGATGGGTCAGTGGTAAAGGTGCTTGCTATCGTGATTGACAGACTGAGTTTGATCCTCAGGACCCCAAATTGAATCCTGCCAGTTTTCCCCTGACCTCCACGCATGCACTGTTGCAAGTGCATACCTATACACATATACACAGACACACAAATAAGTAGGTAACTGGTATTAAAAATTTTTTAAAAAGCTTAATAAGGTAATAAGGTATCCAAAAATGGGAATTAACAATTTTTAAGGATTGCAGTGTTCCCTTAAGTAGAAAAACAACACATGTAGTTATGATGCTAGATTTTAGGTTAGTATCTACCTTTAAACTTTTAATTTAAAATTTAGACAAAAAATTTTAACATTGCTTTCTGGAAAATATATCAACATCTTAAATTATGTAAAAAGTGGAAAAGATTTTCATCTCATTGTGTGTGTGTGTTCTCTCTTTCGCCCCCAAATGTTTTCTTCTGCCCCCCGTTTTGTCCTCTCAGAGCTCTCCCAATGCATGCCTGTCCCCTCGATGCTGTTCCTCAGGTCCTCTTTCGAGGATTGCTTTTCTTCCTGTTCTCAGGCTCACTGGTTTTTATCTTCTATCTTCAAGCTCTGGCCTTTTCTCCTATTTAGATCTGCCCTTGACTCCCACTAGTGAACCATTTCAGCAATTACAGTTTTGGGCTTCTGAGATTTCTGGCTTTTTTTTACTGATATTTATGTTTTATATATGTCTCATCTTCTTGACTTTCTCCATGTATTGTTCTGTTTTTTGAGAGCATATGCTGCTCTGTTGTTCTAGAGTCATCTTCTGGACTGGAGAGATGGCTCAGCATTTAAGAGCCCTTGCAGAGGGCCTGTTGGTTTCTAGCACTCACAGTAGGTGGCTCATAATCTTATGCCTTCATCTGGCCTCCACAAGCAGCCCCACATATGTGGCATACATCTTCCACATACACATGAAAATAAATCTTTAACACAATTACCTAGTATTCTGTTAGTGAGATGTGTTTAAGAACTGTTTCTGTTTTCCCATAGAATGGACCACACTACCTCGTTCGTGTGGCTTGCTACTATGTTTTCAGCTGAACAATATCCTTTATGTGGTAAGTCTACGTATCATATTCTCCCACATGCCTTGAATTCTTGGGGTATCTCTGTGCTTAGACCCAGACTGAATTGTAAAGTTAAGGAGTCTGTCAAATCTTTTTCTGAGCCTATAAAGTCACAAGCCTTTTTCTGTGAGCATGGCTAGTGGACTTTTAAATTCTCCCCATATATGTGGTTGATTTTAAATGCCTTAGCCTTTTATTATCCACCCCCAAATGAAAGAGAAACATGGAGTAGATAAAATGTATACCAGCCTTTCCAATCTCTTGAAATTAATTTTGACTACATAAGTAGGAACCCATAGAGGGAGCAATGATCAGGCAATGTCTGCTCCTCTATGAAGTGGCCATTGACCACACAAACACACAGTTTAGAAGATCAAGTATAAATTATGATCTCATGCGGCAGGGCTGGGCTGAGTGATAAGCATATGCTACTGTGCTATGAGCTGAAACTGGCAAATGTTTGTAAAATATCGTTCAAACCATCCTGTTTGAGTTGCAAGACTATAGACTCCAAGATCCCAAATCACACACTAGACCAGATGCTGAAGTGTATTTGCTCTGTGGCTCTGCTATTGTCCCAGAACCCTGCAATGACTCCATCTTCATCTTGGAATAAGAGTTTCAGAAACAGTAGTCCCCCCCCCGCCCACTTAAACCGGTACCCTAGTGAGTAGATTTTCCTCCTGAGTCAAAAGACCACACTTGTGAAGTTAGTGGGAAAAGAGCCAAAGGTCCAGATGTCTGAGGTCCAAGAGCCTGACCAGATCACAGGCTGCACACAGCAGCTTGTGTGGACCCTAGCATGCATCACAAAGGCTGGTATTCAAAGACTGTCTGGACATGAGTGCAGGACTTTGATTTAAGAGGGCTTTGTGGACCCCTCTCAGACTGGTCTAGCCACTTGTTAGTTGCTCAGTTTTCTTTTCAGATCAGAGAATCTGCTCCCCTAAATCTAGTTGCTCTAAGGAGCAACATGCACTTGAGAGATGTGTCGGGCGAGCACAGGGCTTAACACATGGGCCTGAAGACCTGAGTTAGGTTCCCCAGAACTCATATAGAGTTAGATGCTGCATTGTGCATCTGTGATCTTAGCACTCGGACAGTGAAATCAGAGGCAGAGGAGGGAGAATTACTGGAAGCTCAAAGGACGGCACAGCAGGAACTCTCAGAGGTAGAAGGGAAAAGTTGACAACATGGTCAGTCTGTGGCATCCCCACATCCCCTATGGTCTGTAGCACTTGCATACCCTCTCTCAGCACCCTCCACCACACCCCTACAAAGAAGCAAGAAACATTCAAAATGATCTGTGCACAGGTTCGTGAGTACAATATGAAACTCAAATTATTCATATTGACCTCTAATAAAATCAAAATAAATTTAAGTTTTTTCCCAACTTATTTTTGGTGTTGATATTTCATTTTTAAAAGAGAAATGAACATTTTTGGTAATCAGAAGCAAATAGCCATGTTTATCCAGTCTTCAGTGAGGGCCAAAGTTTTTTTTTTTTAAAGACAAGTGTAATAGGGAAGCAGGAGGCACTGCAGGCTTGTCATGATACTTCCAGTCAAGTAAGTTTCTAAAATCAATTAGCATAATATTTAGAAAGCTTTTTGACCAAATTTTTTTTCTCTTCTGAAATATAGCTTGTTACCGGTGAGATCTTTTTCCATTTTCTAATTCATGAAAAATGAACCAATTGCACCTCTTGTCTGCACAACTCTCTTGAAAATGCAGTTCTGGGATCCAATAACAACTGCCAACTCTGGGTAAAATGCATGAGGCAGAAATTGAGGTCTGTGGTAATGAGAATAAGAAGCAATCGGTTAGAAACATAGTGTGCAGTTTGTAAGTTTCCTAAGGAGAGATTCTCTGCTTGGGAGACTGTCTGAATTACAGGTTGTAAAAGAACTAAGAACAAATCAATCAATTTAGGTTATATAATATTAAATTCTAGGCTGGTGGATGTATTTTTCACTACCTTTTATTTATTAAACACGTCTATTTGAAAAAGAGGAGACAGCGATGGATACAGCCTTGCTTTTGCTGGCAATTTCAGGCATAAAATCTTTTTAGTACCCAGTAAAGGTGACATTAAAAAAAATAATTCCATCTAGTGGAAAGCCCTAGCATATTTGCAGGTTCCTTGCGTGGTTTACCTGTGGAGGTATGTGCTTGAATACACACAGACTTTCATTTTGATGTAGCGCCTGTCACGGGGCCATCCTGCAGTCTCTGCTATTGCACTAATGTCGCAAGTTTGCTTGTCACAGAGAAGACAATGTCGACTTGTTTATTCCTTGCCTACACTGCAGTATTCTGTGAGTCTGTGTGCAGAGCATTGTGCAATGCATACATCCCATACCAACAATACAACCACTGAAGAAAATAGTCCGAATAAAGCCCCCAGTAGAGTGTCCGCAGCCCCACTAGACAAAGGACTCATCTAACTAAGGAAAACTCAGGACTATTCTTGCGTGTAATAATGACTCAGACATTCTTTCGCATTTACGGTGTGTTCTCTGCAGTCACATGACCCATCATTGCTCATGAATTCCAAGTTCTCACTCACTCTCCATTCTAAGCCTGGCTTGGTACTCCGTCTGAGAAATAAATAGCCACTACTCCAAAGAACAGGAACAGCAACAATATGTTCTCAAAATACCTATTAGACAGCACTTGAGAATTTTAGCTTCTTGAATGAGCCTTCTCCTAGACCTCATGTGACCCTAAAGTGGTCTAGAAAAGCATCTATACACTCTGTTCAAATGCACATCATAGGTAAGAGCATCTGAATTTGTTACTTAGCCTTGTTCTGAACCATCCACCTTCTTGTAGTTTGCAGGATCCACTACATTTCAGCCTTACTGCCTTAGAATGCGATGCTGTGCTGCCAAGGATGTTCTTCACTTGGATTTTCATTAGCAGACTCTTCTGTACATACACTTCGGAGTTCATTCTCCATCATTCGAAGGTTTCCCTGCTGGTCTGATTGCTAATTGCTTCCTTCTCCCAATAAATTCCATGCTCTGTCTTTTATTGGGACCATCACCTGGAATTTAAAATGCTATTGAATTTTGTTAGTAATTACTTTTCAAGAGTTTGTATTGCCTACTAGAACATGAGTTCCCAGGTAGCAGAGACTGCTTTGATTTACATTTGGACACTCATTTTTATGAGACATGGGTTTCACAGTTTTTACAGATTCTTGAAGAGAGTTGAATTCCATTAAAACAGTAGAATTTTTCTAGACATCTTTGGAAAAATCTGATATATTCTATCCATTATGGGAAGAGTTTATCAAAAGCCTGTATCTTCTCTTTATCTATCCAGTCTTTTGTCCATGGCACAAATTGAAAGAAGTCCATGATGGAGGATGCATTCTTGCTTTCAGCTGTCTCTGGTCCCCTGGGGAAAGCAGCTCAGTGATGTAATACTGTGAAGTGGGTGGATGAGCATCACTCAACGTTGCAGTCAGAACCCAGCCCCATTCATGAGGTTGCCTAAAACTCAAGTCCATTGCTGCCTGGGACACCTTTGCTCCAGATAATTCATGGCTCATAGCTTCTGCAGAGACCCCAAAGTTTACATTATTTTCAAATGAATAAGACCTCTCTTTACTGAGGTATGACAATTAACCAGATTGTCATTCTTCCTTTTGAATCTCACACCACTGCCTCAAATCCACTGTGGTCGGGCTGCAGGCTTCTGGATTGTCAGGGTTGAAGAGCAGAATTGCTTGCCACTGATACTTACACAGAGTGCTTGATTTCCACCATGTAACTGGAATTCTTCACAGGTGGCATCCTCCATGAATTCACACCCTGTCAGATCCTTGGCCCTAGACACTCAGTGTTTTGTTCTGCTGTGAAAGACAGCTGTAAGCAGCAATATTCTTGAGTTTGAGAAGTTCCTGTGAAATGGCCTTTGATTAGGGGCAAGCTATTTAAGTTATCTGTCTCATTACTGCACCTATGTATTGACAAAAGCATCTGAAGGGGAGAAGGTTTGTCTTGGCTTAGGATGTGAGAAACGGTCCATTACGGTGGGGGAGTCATGGCTGAGGAGTGGTGTGGGTGGTCCCATTGCAGCTGCAATCAGGAGGCATGGAGAGATGAATGCTGGCGCTCAACTTCCCTTTTCTCCCTTTCAGAGAGCCTGGGACCCCGACCCATGGGATGATGCTGCCCACTGTTAGGGCAGGACTTCCCACCTCGACTAACAATATAGAAACTCACCCAAAACCATGTCCAGAGATTTGACTCCAAGGTGATTTTAAATGCTATCAGTTTGACAGTCAATACAAACCATCTAAGAGGCAATTGATGGTAATTGGGTTTTTGCCAATTATCCATTTTCTTAAAGTAGTTTATATGTCTATTCACCTAGTTTTCAGGTGAATTTTCAAACTATTTTGTTAAATGTTATGACCAATCAGCTAATAGGATGAGATAGCAAGTTTAGAAGGCAGAAACTTTCTTTCCTTAAATGCATTAGAATTTCATTCCTTTGTTTGTTTAACAAAAGACCCCCCAAGGAATAAATTCTAAATAATAAATAGATTTTTTTTCCATCTTGTTCTCTGTCTGGCAGGGAAGAAAGTCACTAAAAGGAAGCTAAACATAGGATTGAAGGGAGGCTTGAGGAATAGCGTGCATGCAGAGATGAGCGGTAGCACAGTCTACAGGGAAGCAGAGAGGAGTCAGGAACACTTCCTGGAGTTCCCTGCTAATCTCAGCAGCATAATACAGCAGAGAACCAGTGGAGGATTGGTGCAGTCCAAGGAGAAGGAGAGTGAGTATGACAAGTTCCAGGAGGCCTGCAAGGAAAGATAAATACCTCTGCCCAGGGAGACTAAAGACACCAGGATGAAGCTGGTTCATGTTACAAAAATTAGCGGGTTCCAGAGAAAGTTCAGGAAGGTAACCAAGGAAAGAGAGACACAGACCTTAAACCCAAGTGTCTTTAGAGCAGACCTCTTTCTGGCGTTCCCCATTACCTGGCTATGCTCCTTGCTCAACTCCTGGGGCTTTTAAATTGCCTCTCTAGGTAAATATCTAGTTCACAGGACAAAAGGGTGATGCTGAAATGAGAGCTCAAAGTGCACTATTAAGACAAATATGTGGACTTTTGGATAAGAAGGGCAGATAAAATTTGTATAGATATAGATAGTAGACTGAACCATAAATCATTCTCCAGCCACTGAGTTTCAGATAAATTGAGATACAGGCCTGGGAGCTGGTAGGAACCCATTGTGAACACCAGCACGCACTGTATGTGTGTGTTTAATGTATGTGGTACTCACCCTTCTCTGTTGGGCACACAGGCTCCTTCAGAGTCTCAGTGGTTTCTAATAACCGATGTATTACTCCACCATTCCACTGTCTGTCCTGGACATCCATTAGGGTGCTCTGTTCACTGTACTTCAGGGACTCAGAGTGATGAGAAGTTTTATCTTAATGAGGAGTGCCATGATTGCTACAGCTTTCTGAGGGAGACAAGGTAGAAGACTGTGGTGCAAGATTTTAATCTCAGTACTCAGGAGGCAGAGGCAGGGGGATCTCTGAGTTCTGAGTTCGAGGCCAGCCTGGTCTATAGTTCCAGGACAGTCAGGGCTACACAGAGGAAACCCTCCTCCTCTCTATAAAAAAAGACTAAAGGGGCTTTTGAAACTTCTTCTTAGGGGTAGGGGAGTGGGTAGAACTCACTTGGTAACGTGTCTGCTTAGAATAAATGAAGCCTTGGTATGATTCTCAGAGCTCAATAACCCAGAAGTGGTGACGAATGTCTTAAACCTTAACACTCAGAAGATGGAGGCAGGAGAGTGACAAATTCAAGGTCGTGCTTGACAGCATAAAGAGTTTGAAGACAGTTTGGGGCACACAAGATCCTGTCCTCCATAAAGACTCTTTGTTATTTTATGGCTAAAGCAAATATAACATCCAAAGATGCAGGGGCACAGTCTTATTTGCACTCTTCATAGGATGTGGTGAAGCCTGGTCTTGCCTATCCCCTTCAAAAGATAAATGAGAACATAGTCTTATCTGTTTCCAAAAGGAAGAGGAAGTTGAATTTTGGGAAAATTCCTCAGAATGTCCCTATCAGGTAAACAAGACAGGATTGAAACTCAGGGCTAAATGGTCCTCTCCACTTCTTAAGTTTAGACCTAAAGAAGAACAAACAGCAAATAAGACATATTCCCAGACATTCATAAAGAAGAGCATGCCCTTCTTTTCTCTATAGATGGGAGGGATGGCTAGGAAAGAGTGAAGGAAAAGAGAGAGGGGAGGAGGAGAAAAAGTATTAGACACAGGAGTCTGAGTGTGTCAGGCTTGCCTGGCTTTACCTGTTAGGCTAGGAGAGCAGTCAAAGGAAGGAGAGAGGATGCCAGTAAGATTACAGAGAAACAAACAAGTCTGCTAAGAACATGAACACTGGGAAGGTTTTCAAATTTCATTTAAAGCAGTGGTTCTTAACCTTCCTAACAATGCGACCCTCTAATACAGTTCCTCATGTTGTGGTGACCCCCCATCATAAAATTATTTTTGCTAACATTTCGTAACTGTGATTCTGCTACTGTTATGAACCTTAATGTAAATATCTGATATGCAGGATATCTGACATTTGAACCCCCAAAGGGGTCATGACCCACAAATTGAGAACCACCAGTTCAAAAGAAAATCAAGGTCCACAAAAGCAAACATGGCACAGGTTGCGCTGTTTGAGACAGTTAGAGCCAAGGTCTTAGAATTGTTCCGGCAGACAGCCTGGAAAGAGTATAGGTGTTTGACCCTGGGCACATGGGAAGCCGGAGGCTCCACTTACAGATCAGGGCCTTCCCGTTACCTCTCCTCGCAGTTGGTCTGCCTAAGAGCTCAGCTTTCCATTTCATGGTGTCTTGTGAAAGAATGTGTGCTGGAGTCACACTAAATTCTACTGTGGGTTCTCACTCCAGAGCTCAGAAATAAAGGATAACATGAGAAAGTACAGATTGCTTTGTGTTTGTTTTATTTTTAGAATTTTGTTTTTAGGGAGAATAAGGAGAATAGAGAGGGAGGGAGAGAGAGAACACGTGCATAAAGATGGGTGGGTAGGAATGTGGGGACAATCTGGGAAGAGAAGAAAGAACATGATCAAAATGATTGTATGAAAATCATTTTAAAGAAAAAATACATATAAAGGGCAAAGTAAATCTTATTTTTATTGTACTTTGCTCATGTTCAGCTTCTTATATTATTCTCCATTGTTCTCCTCATTCCCCTGGTTTCCTTCTTCCTTCTAAATGACCCCCTGTGCTTTCATGTCCTATGTATATATACACACAGTTACATATAGATCACACATATGAGAGAACATATGCAACATTCTATCTTTCTTATGCTTCATTACCTTCCCTTGGTCATCCCTTCCCTTTTATCTATCAATTAACTAGAATTTATCTATCTATCTATCTATCTATCTATCTATCTATCTATCTATCTATNNNTCTATCTATCTATCTATCTATCTATCTATCTATCTATCCATCATCCATCCATCTGTCATCTGTCATATTTATCACCTATCCATATATCTAGCTACTATATATCATCTGTCAACCATCATATTTATCTGTGATTTAGATAACATACACACACACACACAAAACCTATCATTCAGATGTTTCACATGAGAGTAATTAGTTAACAGTCATCTTTGTTTTTATTTTCTTTTAGAGATTGTAATTTTATTACTTTTCTCCCTTCCTCTTCCTCCTTCCAAGCCCTCCCATGCACTCCTCTTGCTCTCTTTCAGATTCAAGGCTCTAATGTGTATACAATCACAATTTTGAGTTGTATTATATAGAGTCTAGATATTATCCCCCTGTTGTATGTACTCTACATGCAATTTCTTCATGCTGTCTCTTCATGCTGCCAGTTGCTCTGTTTGCAGTAAAGATGACTTCTAATTTCATGCAGCCCCCTTTTGTAAATTCTTAAAATGATTCCAGAGCTCTTGGAGCCCTTTTCAGAAAGTCCCTGCCACCCCTGAGACTTCAAGTGTTTTCTGCTGGCAGTTTTAGAGTTTCAGGTCTTACATGAAGGTCTTTGATCCATTTTGAATTGATTTTGTACAGGATGAGAAATAAAGATCGACTTTTATTCTTCTTACATGAACTTTCCCCAGCACTGTTTGTTGAAGTGGTTGGCTTTTTTTTCAAGGTACATTTTTTGATGCCTTTATAAAAAAAATCTGGTGGCTGTAGTGGTGCGGGTTTGTATCTTAGCCTTCTGCTCTGTTTCACTGGGCTATGTCTGTCTGTCTATCTGTCTATTTGCCAAAGGTTCAGAGTTTCCAATCCTATCAACCCTGAAACTCGGGACAGACAGGTGACTGTGGCAATTCAGCTAGCACTAACCTTAGGTTTGGGGCTGTCAGATTATTCTCGGGCAATGCTATTGGCATGGACCTGAGGCCCACAAGCACATATTGAATCTTCCAAGCTCTTGTGTCTTAGGGCAAAGAATTCAACCAGGAAGACATATTTAGAATAGAAATATAAGCATTTTATTACAAAGAGGAAAGCATCCCATAAAAGGAGAGTGGGCTAATGAGTACAGAGAAACATATGTGCCCAGAAGTGCTGGGCCATGAGCTGTGTGGTGCTTTATAGGTTGCCTGACTATACCATGATTGTATAGTATGGGCTTTTCTTGAGTGAGCATGCTCAGTTTTGTACGTGGCTCAAATGCGGAAAGATTTCCAGTCTTTCTCTGCTAAATAGCCTTTTGCACATGTTAATCTCCATGTCTCTCTGTCTCCAGTATCCACATTGTCGTCAGAGTGATGAGGTCAGGTTTTAGCCTCTGAGATTACAGCTTCCTTCCATTGTACAATTCAGTGCTGAGCTTGCTGCATGAATACATGAACACCTTGTCAGTATTAGGCACTCCACTTCAGAATTGCCTCCCACATTGCGGCTGTGGCAGTTTGACACCAGGATTCCTGATGTGTCATTCTTCCTGGTTCTCAGAACCCCTACATCCAGCACAGCTTAGTGTCTTTTTAAAATTTATTTTTTTTGCTCATGTATATACATGTACCTATAGGAGTTTATATGCATCATGTGCATGTAGAAGCCTGCAGAGGCCAGAGGAGGGTGTCCAATCCTCTGGAGCTGGAAGCTACAGGTGGTTGTAAGCTGCCTGAGGTGGATGCTGGGAACTGAACCCCTGTGTTCTGCAAGAGCAGTGAGCACTCTTAGCCACCAAGTTCTATCTCCCGGCTTCAGTTTATTGATTATTACTATCATTATTACTTTTCAAATAGAGGAGGGATTTACTTCAACTTTTGTGCAGCCCTTTCTTCTGAACTTAAGCAATCCATTCTGGAATGAGTCTCAATGAGATTCAGGAAGTAAAGAAAACTTAAAAGGATGAGGTAGTAAATAAAACATGCAAGTCTCACAGTCTCCTGAATCTTACAAGATCCACAAGCTGTTCCACCCCTACCTTGTGTTATGCAAACTGTAATAATTACTTTCAAAAAGATGCTGTACAATCAGGTGAACTGTCTGTACAACCTGTCCATTTTAAATAATAGGTTTGCTATCAGGGTGCCAGGTCACTTCCCTAAGACATGAGAGCTGACAGAATGGGTTTCCTCTCCACTATAATAAAGATCTCTTCATCCCAGAGATGCAGAGATGGTTTCACATATGTAAATCATATTAAATATAATCTACCACATAAACAGACTAAAGAACAAAAATCACATGTTCATCTCATTATATGCAGAAAAGGTCTTTAATAAAATCCAATAATGCCTCATGATAAACTCTCTGGAGAGACTAGGGATATAAGGGACATACCCCAACATAATAAAGGGAGTTTATAGTGAGCCCACAAAGAGCATCATTCTAAACAGAGAGAAACTCAAAGCATTTCCATTAAAATCAGAAAGAAGACAGGTAAGCCCACCTTCTCTATTCCTAGTAAATATAGAACTTGAAGTCTTAGATAAAGCAATAAGATAACAGAGGGAAAACAAGGTAATTCAAACAAAAAGGAAGAAGTCAAACTATCCTTATTTACAGATTATATGATTTGATATAGAAATGACTATAAAGACTCCACCAGAAAACTTCTACAGATGATAAATCACTTAAGCAAGGTAGCAAGAAACAAAATTAACACCCCAAATGAGTAGCATTTCTACATACAAATAATAAGCATATTGAGAAAGAAATCAAAGAAACAATACCTTTAATAATAGCTTCAAAAAGATATATATTGGGAACCCTCTAACACAACTAGTGAAATATTTGTGTAATAAAGCCTTTAAGACATTGAAGAAAGAACTTGAAGAAGACACAAGAAGATGGGAAGATCTTCCATGCTTCTGGACTGGTAGGGTTAATGTTAGGAAAATGGCCATCCTTCTAAAAGCAATCTACAGATACAATTAAAGCTCCATCAAAATTCTTGGCATAAATTGAAAAAGTAATCTTTAACTTCAAATGGAAACACAAAATCCGGCATAGCTAAAATAATCATGAGTAGTAAAAGAACTGCAGAAGATATTGCCATCATTTCAAGTTGTATTACAGAGCTCTAGAAAAAACAAATAGAAAACCACAAAACCCAGCATGGTATTGGCATATTAACAAATATGTTGATCAATCGAATTGACTTGAAGACTCAAACATAAGTCCATCCACCTAGAAACATATACATATACATTTTGAAAAAAAGAAGCCAAAAGTACGCACTGGAGAAAAGACAGCATCTTTAACAACTGGTGCTGGTCAAACTGGATCGCTGCATTAGAAGAATAAAAATAGATTTATAGCTAACGCCTTGCACAAAAGCGAACTCTAAATGAGGTAAGGATCTATACACAAGACTGGACACCCTGAATCTGATACAAGAGAAAGTGGAGAACCTGTTAGCATTCATTAGTGTAAGAAAGGACTTGTAGAACAGAACACTGATAGCAAGGCGTTCAGACAAACAATGAATGAACGGTACTTCATGAAGCTAAAGAGCTTCTGTATGGCAAAGGATACCATTTGAGCAAAGTGACAACCTACAGAATGGGAAAAGGTCTTTACCAACTATACATTTTATAGATGGTTAGTATCTAGGATATACAAAGAGCTAATAAAACAAGACCAAGGAAACAATACAATTAAAATGGGCTATAGAACTAAGCATGAATTTCTCAAAAAACGAAACACAAATGGCTCAGAAACACTTAAAAGAATGTTCAATATCCTCAGTAATGAAGGAAATGCTAATTAAAACTGCTTTGATATTTCATTTTACTGTAGACATAATAGCAAAGATCAATATAACAAATGGCAACGCATGCCAGGAAATTGAAACACTTATTTCTTGCTGATGGGAGTAAAAACTGGTACAGCCCCTATAGAATGGAATAAGGAGGTCCCATAAAAAGTCAAAAATCAGTCTATCACCAGATCCACCCATACTATCTTTGGGAATATACCCAGAACATTCAACATCTTACTACAGAGACATTTGCTCATTCATGCTGATTATGACTCAATTTATAATAGCCAGAAACTGAAAAGAGCTAAAATTGCAGTACATTTACACAATGAAATATTATTCACCTTTTAAGAAAAATGAAATTTCCAGGTAAATGGATGGATCTAGAAACCATCATCCTGAATGAGCTAACAAACCTCAAAGGACAATGGTTACATGTTTTCTTTTATATGTAGATGTTAGCTTTTCGATATGTCTGCTATTATTTTAATAGCCATAGAAATTAGATGTCTAGCACATGACCAGGAGTGAGAAGGTATCTTTCAAGAAGGGGATGTAGAATATAGTTTTATAAAAAGACAAAGGAGAAATATGAATAGGAGGGTTAAATGAGGAGGAGTATGGGAAAAAAAGAGGACATGGAGGAGGGAAAACTAACACAAAGGACTTTTGCAAAGCCAAAATAGAAACCTACTACTGTAGAACCTTCCTAAAGTATCTAAGTATATGAATGAAATTTAAATAGATTCACAATATACTCAGGGGGACAGTGCCCCAACTTGACATCTTAAACCACCAAGTAAAACCTTCGGTGCCAAGAATAGGTCACACTGTGTTGCATCCATTGGCAAAAGGAGTCCCATAGACCCTCCCCCCCAAAAATTACAGGCTATTGGCATAGATATTGGTTATTCTTCACATGCCATTGAACACAAGGATTTCCACCTTATGCGCAACTAGAAACTTCACCCCCACTCATTAGCAGTCGTGGTGCTGAAAGGTACTCTAATGCAATCGGAGGCTCCTCATTCATTTCCCGGCTGCCTAGACCCAAATAATCACACAGAAACCATATTAATTGCAACACTGTCTGACCAATGGCTCAAGAAAATTCCTAGTTAACTCTTATATCTTAAATTTACCAATTTCTATTAATTTGTGTATTTCTATGAAGCTGTGACTTACCAATGGTAAGGTTCTAGTGGCATCTGTCTTCTTTGGCAGCTACATGGCATCTCTCTGACTCTGCCTACTCTCTCTCTCTCTCTCTATCTCTGCTCAGATTACTCTGCTAAGTCATTGGCCAAAACAGCTTTATTTGTAAACCAATAAAAACAACACACATACAGAAGGATATCCCGCATCAGTACTTAGCACTCTATCAGAAAAGCAATTACCAGTATTGTCCAGCTATAAACTGTGACCTACAGCAGCAACCTAATTGGCAAGGTATACTGTGCAACAGTGGTACAGATATTACGGGAGTTCACAAGTACTTTAAAAAATTGAATTTAAGGGCTACTCCATGAGATATAATCAACACATGGCACTGCTAAAGGGGCTGAGAACTTCAGACTAACTAGGTTTGGGCCTAGGGGAAAGCTTACTGCTGCTATTCTACTAGAGAACGGTAGCAGTAAAATGATTCCTGATGAAATATTTCTATACCCACAGATCAGTGCATCCCTCAACCCACTCCATAAAAGCTTCTTTTTCATAATAGATGGTAATTAACAGAGAGATCCACAACTGGACAGTGTGCAGAGAGCGAGAGACTTCAAAACACTCACTCCTAAGTGATGCATCTTTATCGAATCCTGCTCGTCAAGGCTCAGGGATCTATTCAGAAAAGGACTGACTGTAAGAGCCTGAGGCTGGTGATTTCAAGGAAACAGCATCTACTAGATACAACAGGAACGATGCACACATGAACTCGAGAGACGGTGGCACCACAGATTCAAATCATACAAAATCTTAGCAAAGAGACTAAGAAGTGACACAAAGTCCCATCTCTTACTGAGGAGCTCCTCGCAAGTGGTACCTGCTGGGAAAGGGAAAGTTGTGCCAGCGGAGCGTCAGCCCCATGCTAAGTCAGGTCCCATGCACAGGAGTAGCTGGCCATCACAAAAGGACTCCATGTTTTTTGCATATGCCTTTTGTTTGGTTTTAGTACCTTTTGTTCTATTGATTTTCTACTTTTAAATGTGTTTGTTTTGACTCTGTTTTTCTTAATTTTTATTTTTTGAGAGAGAGTAAGGAACATGAAGTTGGGTGGGTAGGGTGGTCTTCTAGAAGTCGTTGGGGGAAGGGAAAAACATCAAAATATGTTGTAAAGTTTTTTAATAAAAAGAATGCAATCTGGAATCATACATCCTTTTGGACTTGTCAAACATATGGAAGATCATTTAGTTATAGGTTTAAAAATTCCTGAGCAGGGGCCAGGCTGTGGTGGCTCATGCCTTTAGTCCTAGCACTCGGGAGGCAGAGGCAGGTGGAGCAGTCTGGTACCCTCCATCTTGTATTTTGAGATGGGTCTCGTATTGGCCTGGATGCCATCAGGTAGGCTAGGCTGGCTGAGCAGTGAGCCTGTCTGTCTCCTAGTACTGAGAGTCCAAGTACACACCACCGCAATATTTTTTTATGGTTTCTGAGGCTCAAACTTGGGTCTATGTGCTTGCAAGGCAAATATTTTGCCAACTATGCTCCCTTCTACCAAATTCTTAAAGACCGATGGTCAGGCCTGTAAGTCTAGACACAGGACTGTCATGGCCTGAAGGTTGAGGAGGCAGCCTATTCAGGGGAGTTTTAAAAAAATGGAATGGGAACAGTAAAAGAATAGAGGAACCAGAAGGTATTAGGAAAAAGAGCTAAGGGTGAGTGCCACAAGACTGTGCTGCAGCCCCTGACTGTGCGAGGAGAGGCTGGCTAATGAGGCCAAGTCCATTCCCTGCAGCTGAGAGCCACCCTCCACGCCTCACCACAGTCTGTGCAGTCAAAGAGAGGCCCAGTAAAGGCGATAGATAGGCTTGTGCCTTAGCCGGAAACCATCATCACAAGGACAAAAATAGCTCCGAGCTGGTGTTCGGAAGCTGTGAGGTCAGGGACATAGCGGGGGAAGGAGAAGCCCTTAAAATAGACTTGCAAAAAGCACTCTGAAAGCCCTTGTGGAGGATACGTGTGGGAGCCAGGTGTTCCTATGGTTCTCATGCCAACTTAGCTTAGCCCCTTGCCTGGAAGCTTATAGAGCAAGCATCCATCACTTGCTCCTTCAGGGAGCTACTGGAGAGCCTCACCAAGTTGACATTGCCATTTCCAAAACGGAACCAGCATCGGAGTCTGCCCATGCCCAGAAGAGGCTGCTAAAGGAATACCTTTATTTTTCTTTTTCCAGAGCAGGGAGAAAATATTTAGGTGTACCACCATGAACAAACAATGAGGAATGTCTTTGGCAGGGTGTGTTTAATTTGTCTTTTATTTTCACAAAAGAAAAAGTAATTGGAACATGTTAAGAAACATTGATACTGACTTTTTCTGTGAATCAAAACTGTGAAAATGAAAAAGGACCAAGGAAGAAAGGTGTTGGCTCTTAATTAGTCAGCTCCGAGAAGAGAAGCAAGGGAAGATGCCTGCGACATGCTCATTTTGCCGTGAATTTCTGATCTGCTCTTTCCTGGCCCTGCCGCTGTAGCTCCTGCCGCTGCAGCTCTTGGTGTGGTTCCCACCCAGTTCTCAGCCTCTGCTTCTGGCCTTGGCAGAGCTACCCCATGGCGGGAGAAGACAGCTGGCCTGGAAACGTGGGCTTGAGTTGGCTAACTAAAGCTCAGGGTAGTAGTCCCTGGGGATTTTCACTCTTCATACTAATTGAGAAGAAACACCTGAGCTGGGGAGCCGTCTCGTCTGTTAAGCTTCTGTATCTCTTTTCCAGAGGACTAGATGTCGGTTCCCAGCGCTGTCAGGCATCTCAGAAGCGCCTATATCTCCAGCTCCAGGGAATCAGGTGTGCTCTTCTAGCCTCTGGGTGGCACTGCATCCATCTACACAGAAACAGCACACGCATGAGAGCAGCACGCGCGCGCACACACACACAGTCAAAATATAAACATAGTAATAGAAATACAAATATATTCTAAGAAGTAACATAAGCTCCTTTTGTACTGAATTTAATCCTATCCTCACAGGCCCATTTCACAGATAACTAAAGCAGGCAAGTCACCCAAGTCTCTAGGGCTAATAAGAAGTGTGGCTGAGATTTGTATTCATGCTGACAACCAGAGGACCACAGACTGAATAAACATTATCTATCACTATCACCACAAACGAAAGATGAAATAGCCTCAGCCAACTACATTTTCAGATTCATAGCCTTATTTCCCTTTAAGAAACATTTGCGTGAAATAGAAAAAAAGCTCAGTCGGTGGAGGGCTTGCCTGGAGTGCAGGAGGACCTGAGTTTGATTCCCCAAAGCCCATTAAGAACAAACAGATGCCTTGGCCTGTACTTGCAGCCCCAGCACTGGGGGTGAGGTCAGGCAGATCCCTAGGACTTATTGACTAGTCAGCCTAGCTTATGGGTGAGCTTCGGGCCAACGAAACGTCCTGCCTCAGCAGACGAGGTATATTGTACTGAGGTTAGCTTCTAGCGCATACGCACACACGCACGCATGCATGCACATATATGAATACACACACCAAAAAAACCCCTAAAACTAAAAGTAATGAAATTTACTATATTTCTAAACCTCTTGTGATGTAGCTTCTCCTTATATAATTATCAGTGGCTTGTTAGCCCCGCAGTTCTTTCTGCTTCTGCTGCTGTCTGACAAGAACTGGGTCTCTCCCACTTTTGAGTCTCAACAGTGCACCAGGTGTCTGTAGGACAAAAAGGCATCTGTTCATATGCCTTATATGATATGGCCAACACTTAGGGCAAGAGAATTTGATTTCATATTAATATAAAAATGAGATATAAAAACATGACTTAAATTCAGAGGACCATTACATGGTGTACTAGTCAGTTGTCAGCTTCAGAGCCTGGTCTCTGAAGTCATAAAACCTAGGCTGGATCACCCATCTCCAATGAGAAATTGAACAAGTAAGTAATAAGTGAAAAGAAGAAAAGAAGTTATTCATTGTTTGTTTGATTGATTATTATTATTTGTTCTTGAGAAGAAGAACAAATAAAGAGGCCCAGTGTCCATTCCCCTTCCCCCAAATCCGTCCTTATGGTGGTCCTGACATGAGGGTCAGTTTTAAATGGAGAGCAAAAGTTATGTGTAGCTGTTCTGTCATGGTCAAGGTACGGTCCTGCCCATCACTGACCTCTAGACACTCTTAGAGATGGCCTGATAAATGTTGATACTTATTAAATCTCCTCCCAGGGAGAGAAGTTCCCCCACCTTTGGCGGCAACAGGCCTCAAACTTCTACTTCTTTCAGAATGAGATTCCTGATGGAGTTCTAGTAACTTGTGGTCCATTCTTTCAATGATCTAATAGCCAAAGGGGAGAGGATGAAATGTCTCTCTCTATTGCCTTCGTTCCTGCCGGGGTGGTTAAAATACAAACATGCCCTTTATCTCCCATGGTTTGAGAGGGAATCAGAGAGTGAGTGGTTGAGGGCTGACATACAGAAGGATAGCCAGGAAAGGCTATCAGTCTGGACGACAGATTGGAGAGGTTTTTTTTTTTGTGTGTTCCCTTCCTTCCTCTCTCCCTGTCTGTTCTTCCCTCCCCTGTTTCTCTCTCTGTTCCTCCCTCTCTCCTTTCCTCCCCCCTCTCTTCCCCCTCTCCTTCATTCCTCCCTCCCTCTCCCTTCCTCCTTCCTTTCCTCCTTTCCTCTCTCCTTCCCTCTCTATATCCTTGTCCTGATTGTCTTTAATTGCCAGCTAAACCCAGCCTAGAATCATCTGAGAAGCACGTCTCAATGGAAAGATTGCCCAGATCACATTGGTCGGTAGGCATACCTGTGAGGATTTGTCTTGATTGTTGATTGAGTGATATAGGTGGCCCCAGTCCATTGTGGGCAACACCATTCCCTGCACAGGTTGTCCTGGCAATATAAGAAGGCTAGCTAAGCATGAGCCTGTGAATGGGCCATCAAGCAGCATTCCTCCATGATTTTTACTTTAAGCTATTGCTTAAGTTCCTGCCCTGACTTCCCCCAGTGATAGACTGTGACCTGTAAGCTGAAATAAACCTTTTTCTCACCTAAGCTGCTTTTGGTCAGAGTGTTTTATCGCAACAGGAAAGAAACTAGGATACTCCACCATTGTTAGCTTCTGCAGTGCTGCGTCCTTTTAAGAAGAAGAAGTAACTCACTATTAGCAACCGCTCACTGCCTGGTTCAGCTCCTCCAGCAGGCATTTGATAAAGAAACAAAGTAAAGGGGAGGCTGAAAGGGGCAAAGACTGAACAAATAGCTTGGTGACTACCAGGTGCTGCCCCGTCTCCTGGAGATAAGTTTAATGAAGGCCCTGCTATCTGTTAGACCAGATTCGGGGTGACATCAGAACCCGAAGGACTCTGCTTTCAGGGCTGTTCTCTCAGTCAATTCTTGCCTGAAGGATACAAGCAAATGGTAGCTAAAAAAAAAGGAAATGAAAGGAAGAGGTTATAATTCTAGGTGAAATGAGGCATTGTTCTGCTCACGTTATTTTTATGACTGTTGAGCAGGAATAAACTGCTAAAGTAGAAGAGAAGCAGGCAAACTTGTCCAGAATTAGTAGTCTAAACTACATATGTCTTAAAATGAGTTGTTCCAGGCCATTGGTACATTCTTTTTATAGTGTTACTGTTAGAGTCCTTTTTTGTTTTGTGGACATTGTAAAAGTTACTCTGGATAGTAAGAAAGCTGTGTTTTTGTAGTCTTTGGACCTAAAAATATTCCCCTTTCCCCTCTTCTTTCCATCTCTCAATAAAGCAAGAGGGTTGCCCCAAAAGTCCCATGGAAGGGGCAAAATTAGAAGGTTTTATTCTCTTCTGTTTTCATGGAAGAATGCTACTGCCAAGTTCTTTCCCAGTCATGAATGACCAGGCCGTGAGTGATTACCTGGAAGTTCAGACTGGGAGAAAAGGAAACAGAGGGTAATCCTTATTCTCCTGCATTTATCTGTGAATGGAACTTCCATCCATCTGGTGCTCAGATTGGACACACTAAATAATGCTGTCCAATCAGAGGGCTGTTGGTGATGGGTGCCACTACTGCATCATTAGGATTATTGGGCTGTCCTGGTCTTTGTGATCCATAGGAAAAGGGCGCACTGTTTCGTTGTTTCCTCCCTCCACTTGAGAGTTAGGGAGGCTTCTTAGGGATTCCCAGACAAAACATCTTTGGGGAAAATATTTTCAATTTATTTCTAAAACTATTATAAAAACTGGTGATTAAAAAAAAACCCAAACCATCGCACACTGAAATTAACCAGACCAAAAGTCTATACATCTTTGTGAACATCTATGCAGTCCGGTTAACCATTTGGAATGGAAGACGTGGAGTTTCACAATGGATTTTATAGTTTAGTATAAAATATGTTTCTATGCAAACTAAAAAAATTAATTACAGAGCTAGAATAAGAAAAATGATTAGCTGGACATTTTGAGACTAAACTTCTTGGATCTGAAATGGGAATGGAATAACACAGCTTTGCTTCCTGAGCCAGTTTGTCAATGAGTTCAAACAATGTATGATAATTTAGCAGTAAAATATACATTATTCCCAACCCCAAACTTGTTATTTATCCTTAGCTAGGAAGATCTTCCCAAAGTCTGTGGGGTTCACTACGGTCTACCTACCTAACTGGATACCTAGTTAACCTTGTGGGGTTCACTCAGGTCTTCCTACCTAACTGGATATCTAGTTAACCTTGTGGGGTTCACTGGGGTCTACCTACCTAACTGGATATTTTGCTATGACTTGGGACTGGCTCCAGTAACTCTTATTGTTGGGATTATGGAATTAGGGGGTTCTCACCAGAATTTGTGAAGTTAGGGAGTACACTTACATTTCTTACTACTTTTTTCTTCAGTGCCAAGCACAATGCTAGAGAATTGCCAATGTTTAACACACAGTTATCAGAAATAGTGGATGTGCCAAAGAATGAGTAGATATCAGGACACATTCATTGACTTATGGGCAAGGGTTCAGGCTCTCAAAAGTCCAAAGTTAAAACATGGGAACTAGGCCAGGCGGTGATGGCTCATTCCTTTAATCCCAGCACTTGGGGGGAAGAAGCAGGTGGGTCTCTGTGACTTCGAGGCCAACCTGGTCTACAGAGCTAGTTCCAGGACATCTAGAGCTATTGCAAGGGAAACCCTTTCTTGGAACCCCTGTCCCCCCACTCACCTCCACAAAAATATGGGGACTAGAGAGCTGACTCAGTGGGTAAAAGTGATACAGTCTAGGGGTCTTGGAATGATATTATCTAGGGGGTTCTACTTAGTTTTTTTTCTTTTTTCTGCCAGTGGCTAGGAACCAGAGGCTGGATAGCCCAGAGACCCAGGATAGAACCAAAATATGATGAAATGATTACTAATGATATTCTGCTGTACTCATAGATCAATGGTTAGCCCAATTGCCATTAGAGAGGCATCATCCAGCAACCAATGGGAGCCAGATGCAGAGAGTCACTGCTGAACATTAGGCAGAGCCAGGGGGACCTAGTAGAAGCTGGAGTGGGGGAGGACCTAGTAGAAGCAGGGGGTGAGGGGGAAGGATTGTAGAAGCCAGAGGGGTCATGAATACCACAAGGACATGTCACACAGAATCAGCTAATCAGTCCTCATTGGGGATCACAGAGACTGAAGTGACACCCAGACTCTGAATGGGTTTGAACTTGGTCCTTTGCATATGTTATGGTAGTGTAGTTGGGTGTTCTGTGGGACTCCTAACAGTGGGAGGGGGTGTCTCTGACTCTTTTGCCTGCTCTTGGGACTGTTTTCCTCCTACTGAGTTGCCTCAGTCAGACATAGGTGTTTGTGACTAGTCTTAATTACAACTTGTTATACCATGTTCAGTTGATATCACTGGGAGTACTGCACTGGGAGGACTGCTCTTTTATTGTTAAAGGAGAACAGAGGAGGACTGGATCTGGGAGAGAGGAGAGGTGTGTGTAGGGGGACTGGGAGGAGTAGAGGGAGGGAAAGTGGTCAGGATTTAATGTATAAGAGAATAATAATAATAATAAAGAATTAAAGGGCAGGGGAAATCTGAAGTGTACCAGGTAGCATCAGAAAAATCACAACCACCACAGACAGAATCAGCAGCTGAAAAAAAAATTCATGATTTTTCTTTTTGGAAGCAGGGCATATTCACCAAGCATACAGAGAAAAAGACCCTCTATAGAGCAGCTGGGGGGACACAGAAAGTAAAAAAAAAATTCAGTCACTTCTTGAAGGGTGGGATTTTTAAAGCCTCTGCATGGTTTTCCTCCCCTAAGTTAGGGTTAGTCAGTTTGAGGAAAACTAGGATGGTTCATTGGCCCAGAACTATCATATGGCATGTCCTAAGCAGGCCTTGAACTTTTTGAGGCAGTCCATCAGCAAGGGACCAGCTAGTGGTAGACAGGGACCCACATATTCAGTTCACTGCTGTGAAGATGACTGGCCTCTTGGTGTCATTACAACACACAGGGAACCTGATTGTGGCAGTGGCAGGAAAATTTAAAGGACATTCCTAGAAACCATAATGGTCCAACTTAATCACCTGCATAGCAGCCTCTGGTCACCATGGCACAGGACAATCGAGTGACTGTCAAGATTGACTGATGTGGGGGCTCAGGAGATAGCTCAGTCAGCACATTGCATGCCTTGCAAGCATGAAGACATGACTTTGATCCACAGAATCCACGTGAAGAAGTTGGGTGGTAGTGTGTGAATATAATCCGGCACCAAAAAGGCAGAGCCAGGAAGATCCTTGGAGATTTCTGGTCAGCTAACCTCTCCTTTTTGGTGTGTTCCAAACTAGCAAGAGACCTTGTCACAAAAATGATAGATTCCTGAGAAAAGACAGCTGGGTGTTCTGTGATCTCCATACACACAGGTATACATGTTCAAACATCCTAAAGAACAAAGAATGTAGCCTCTAAATGCACACAGGAAGAATGGCTGATTAAAAAAAAAATCTTTTGTGTAAGTTTCCATGTATAGACCTTGCTCATCAGCTGTATATGGTCACATTTATGCTCTTGAGTGAGAAAAACAGAAGACAAAACCCTTTTTAAGAAGCGTTTTTTGTTTTTATTTCCTGTGTATGAACATTTGCCTGCATGAATATACATACCACATGTGTGCAGTGCCCATAGAGGTGAGAAGAGAAGATTGGTTTTCCTGAAAATGGAATTACAGACAGTGTTAGCTATCATGCGGGTGCTGGTGCTAAAACCTGGGTTCTCTGAATGATCAGTCAATGCTCTCAACCTTTGAGCCATCTTTCTTGTACCTCACAAATTCCTATTCTGGGAAGGGTCTCCTACATGGGTTCAAGAGGGACACTGAAATGTGTCCCTGGGGAGTAAGGAATTTATTCTAGGAGTTACTGATGTCATGAACAGACAGACAACAGCATGGTAGGGGTTCCAAGGAAAGAAAACAGGGTTCATATGACAGAGTTCTGGTTCCTTCTTTTGTGCTTATAAAGATAGGGAGGTTTCATGGCACAATCCTGTAGGCAGACTCTCTGATTTCCAGGAGGAGGCAGAGAGGACTGGGGAGCAGGATGTGGACACATGTATCTCTTTTTGATGTAGAATTGCTTCCCTGGCATCGGGTGGACTGTTAGCTAGAGACTCACAGACAGTGCCCAGTAGCAGCCCCGTCAATATCTGTGGGAAGGGAAGAGCTGCAGAGGTACTGTGTGGCCTGAGCAGCAGCCTGGTCTGGATTCTAACTTTACATTCTTTCGTTTGGAAAGAGCTAAGCCCCAAAGACAGCTGAAGACACTGATCTCAAAGGCTACTAAGCACACAGACATACTCAAGATGCTGAGTTACCAGCAGGAAGTCAGAGCACCTATGCATCGAGGAGGAAATCAAAATAACTAGTACAAAACCCACATTCGATCTTTTTCGAAATTAAAGAAAATATGAAAATTGAAGGCATTTCTAATCTTTGAATATAGTGACATAACATTGTCACCTACAATGTTGATATTTCAGAATTGCACAATCAAGTCTTACACACCCACACCCACACACACACACCCACACACTATAGAAAACGAACTCAGAATAATTTAAGTTAGCTTATGGTTTTGTGTTTGGGCACATTTAAAACTATCCTTTGCTGCATGTGGCAATGGACACTCTGGTCTAAATTTAGATCGTAATGTTTGAAGATGTGGAAAAGTGATGCCGGGAAAACCACATTTAGCAGACACTTTTATAGAGTGCCTATGTATGGGGGCACAGTGAATTGCTTACATTTTGTTAAATGACAACGAGTATTGGCAATCTATGACAATAGAAAAGCCACTTAGCACTTATCTATTTAAAAACTCACCAGGAATATACTATCAGTATCTAATATCAGGGGCTAATTAAAACACTCAATATAGCCATACCATATTTACAAAGAACTTTAGCAAGTAATATGCTCTCAACAATAGTTAGTAGTGAGAGAATAGTGTGAGGCTCTATGAATTAGAGGTTACACGAATATAATGTTGGGATCCTGCCATTGTTCAGGACCCGAAAATGCTGCAGCCATTCCTCTCTCACAGATACAGACTTTGTACAGAGGCACTGCCAATGAATCTCAACATAGACTCCAAGATGCCAGGATCTCTTCCATAGGGAGTGAGTTTACACCAAAGGGTATATTGGTGGCCACATGTCCTTTTTCCTTATATCCTTTCTTGCTTCCCACTGTGCAATCAGAGAGCTTGTCTATAGCTTGTACTGTGAAACCACCCCTATCCTCAGAAAGCTATAAAAAGGAGACACCCCATCTCTTCCACATGAGTTCTGATTCTTCTCCTTAGATTCCTGCCACGGTGTCTGTCTCCACAGCTGGGGCCTGAACTCTGCTCACAGCCTGGTTTTTGTTCTGTCCTTTCTTCTGTCCATGGTGTTAATAACTCTTCTACTAAACTTCTTAACCCCGCAATCTGTCTCAATGTCATTTTTGTGAACTCCCTTATCCAAGACCTTTCAGACATCAGCCATGAAACATAGTTTTATACAGCATGAATCTCTAAATGCTTGCTATATTTATACAAACAAAAAAGTATTACCAGCATCATCTTATGCTCCCTTTGTGGTGTGTGTCTTTTAGTGTGCAAGTATGTGTGAAGTCACATGTGTATCACAGTGCACATGTGGAGGTCTTAGGTCAACTTTTAGGGATTGGTTCTTGCTTTTCTTGTCCAGTTGGGTTTCTTTTGTTAAATTTCTGACACAGCACTGCATACTCCAGGCTAGTTCGCCCGTGAACTTCCAGTGAATTCTCATGTCTCCATCTCCCATCTTACCATGGGAGCAAGGATTAAAGCTTCTTACATGGCTTCCAGGAATTGAACTATGCTTGAACTCCAATCCACTGAGCCATCTCTTCCATTCTAATCTTATATTTCTAGGTGCAGAAGTAAGACGACATCTATTGTATGATTTTTATATTATTGGTTCTAAGATTTCTTTTTAAAAAACTTTTATTGTTCTTATATATTGCATCCTGACTGCAGTTTCCCTCTCTCCAATCCTCCCAGTCCCTTTCCCATCACCTCCCCTCTCCTCCAGATCCACTATTCCTCCATTTCCCTTCTAAAAGGGTCAAGCCTCCCAGGGATATCCACTAACCATCGTCTAACAAGAAAATAAGATGGGAAAAACCCTTCATATCAAAGCAGGGAGAGTCAACCCAGAAGGAGAAAAAGGGTGCCAAGCACAGGCAAAAGAATCAGAGACATCCCCACTCATATTGTTGGGAGTCCCACAAGAACACCATGCTATTCAACCATGACATATATGCAGAGGACCTAGCTCATCAGACCCATACAGGGTCTATGTTTGTTGCTCCAGTCTCTGTGAGACCCTATAACCAGCTTGCTTGATTCTGTGGGTTATGTTCTCATAATGTCCTTGACCCCATCTTCCCTCCCTCTCTTCTGCTGGGTACCCTGGCCCTGCCTAGTGTTTGTTTGTGGTTCTTGGCCTCTGCTCCCATCAGTTGCTGGATAACACCTTCCTGATGACTATAGGCATTGACTTATGAGCATAGCAGGATATCATTAGGAATCATTTCATTGACTGTTTTTCCCAGTTGTGTTTGGTTCTATTCTGGGTCTCTGTGATGTCCTGTCTCTGACTCCTGGCCATCTGGACAGTGTCATGTGTGGGATCCCTCTTGTGGCAAGGGCTTCAGGTTGGGCTAGTCATTGGCTGACCAATCCTAAAGGTTCTGTACCACTGTTACCCCAGTACATCTTGCATGCAGGTAGGTCAAAGGTTTTGTGACTGGGTTGATGTCCCAGACCCACTGCTAGGAGTCTTACCTGGTTAAAGAAGGAAGCTAGTTCAGGCTCAGTATCTCTTCCTATTTTTAGGAGGCTTTGCTAGGGCCACTACCACAGATTCCAGGAAATTTCCACTGCATTAGATTTCTACATCACCTTGAAATGCCCCCCATTTCCCGTCATCTTTCCCAGTACTCCCTCCATCCTTCCCACCCTTGCCTGATCCCTCCTGTTCCCATCCTTCCCCTCCCCCAGGCCACCTGCAAAATCTGTTCTATTTCTCCTTCCAAGGAAGATCCGTGTCCCTCCTTGAACCTTCCTTGTTACTTCACCTTTCTGTGTCTGTGAATTGTAACATGATTATCCTTTAATTAATAGCCAATATCCACTTATAACATCCTTGTCTTTATGAGTCTGGATTACCTCACTCAGGGTGATCTTTTCTAGTTCTGTCCATTTGCCTGAAAATTCCATGATGCCATTGTTTTTAACAACTGAGTTAAAAATATTGTGTAAATGAGCCACATTTTCTTTATTCATTTTTTGGTTGAGAGATACCTAGGCTGTTTCCAGTTTCTGGCTATGTTCTTGTGGTTGGATGGAGAACCCTTTGGGCATATGCCCAGGTATTTCTGGGCCTTGAGGTATGTCATTTCCCAATTTTCTGAGAAATGCCATATTGATTTTCAAAGTGGCTATATTACTTTGCATTCCCACTGACAATGGAGGAGTGTTTCCCTTGCACCACATCCTCACCAGCATGAGCTGTCTCTTGTGCTTTTGATCTTAGCCATTCTGATGGGTGTAAGATGGAACCTCAAAGTAGTTTGAATTGAATTTCCAAGATGGTTAAGGATGTTGAATATTTCTTTAAATGTTTCTTGGCCACTTGGGATTCCTGTTGAGAATTCTCTGTTTAGATCTGTACCTAATTTTTTAATTGGATTATTTGGTTTGCTGATGTTAAGTTTCTTGAGTTCTTTATATAGTTTTGATATTAGCCCTTTGTCAAATGTAAATGTTTTTCCATTCTATAGGCTGGCATTTTGTCCTATTGAGACTGTCCTTTGTCTTACAGAAGCTTCTCAGTTTCATGAGGTCCCATTTACAAATTGTTCTTTTGTGCCTATGCTGTAGGTGTTTTGTTGAGAAAGTTGTCTTCTGTGGCAATTCATTCAAGGCTATTCCCCACATTCTCTTCTGTTAAGTTCAGTGTATCTGATTTTACATTGAGGTCTTTGATCCACTTGGACTTGAGATTTGTGCAGTGTTATTGGTATGAACCAATTTGTACTTTTCTACATGTTAATATCTAGTTAGATGAGTATCATTTGTTGAAGGTACTTTCTTTCTTTTTGTGTATTTCTGGATTCTTTATCCAAAATCAGACAAATCCATAGGTATGTGAATTTACATCTAGGTCTTTAATTGCATTCCATTGATCAATTTGCATGTTTTTTATGCCAAAACCACAGTTTTTATTATTATAGCTCTGTAGTACAGTGTGAAATTAAGATGGTGATACCTCTCGATGTTCTTTAATTACACGGATTGTTTTAGCTCTCCTGGTGTAGCACACAATGCCTGCTCTATGTGTTATGGTATGATTTGTGAGTCAGGCAAGGGGCTGGAGATTGAAACACACACACAGAGACACGGGTAATGCCAAGAATGCCCAGAATGCCCCTTTATTGTGTTCCAGGGCAGCTTATATAGGGTCTCCTTGACTAATGGCCATGCCCTAACTCTCAGCTGCA